>CM061229.1:33923062-33974733 GCA_030844895.1 Ambrosia x helenae
TACGGGCCACACAAAAAAAGTGTGACCATATGCCTTTCGCCACACTTTTTTTTTTCCCAGCTCTGTGTGACCATAGGTCGAAGTCATCGTAGGTATCATACGGCCACATTCACATTAGTGGCCGTAGCACTTAAAAGTGTGGGCTAAAGGATACCAATATTTCTTTTTGAAATAAAGCATTTTGTCTATTAAATGTGACTAAATGGTTAGTAATGGCCACATGCAATTACTCTAAGTGTGGCCATTTTAGTTATATAGTCACTAAAAGTTTATTTTAGCCACATCAATTAAAAAAATATGTGGCAAAAATGATTGGTTTAATAAGCTTTCCATCTATTAAGTGTGGCTAAAGGGTAGGAATAGCAACATGAATTCACTGTAAGTGTAGCCGTTTGTATTATTTAGTCACATGAATTTACTGTAAGTGTGGCCAAAAACTATTTATAGACACACACGAAACAATTTTGTAATTATATGGTGTGACTATATTCTAGCTTGCGGTCACATTATATTTTTTTTCCTATGGCATTTGCTATTATTATGTCACATAAAAAAGTGACAATGGTGTGGCTATTGCCTAACTTTGGTGACACATAATCGTTTTGTCCATGGCATTTGGTATCATTCCGTCACACAAAAGAAAACAAATGGAGGACAGTGTGACTTATGATTACATAAAGCCACTTGAAATATTGTAATTTTTTCCGTGGCTATTGTCCAACATTTGGTCACACATATTTCATTTTTACCCATGTCAATTGTTATCATTCCTTCACACAAAAAAATAAACAAAAATTAAGATTGTGTGGCTAATGGTTATGTTAAAGCCACATGAAATTTATAATTTTTAGTATGACTATTGTTTAAACCTTTGGTCACAATAATTGTTATATAAAGCCACATGAAATATTATAACTTTATGTGTAGCTATTTTCTAACCTTTGGTGACACATATTTTCTGTTGATTCTATGTGACCATAAATGAGAAAACCAAATGATATTATAAAAATAATAAACCAATTCCATACATAAGTTTCAAACTTAAATACTAAAAATCTAATTCTCAGCCGGTTTTCATCTTCTTGTTCTTTGTGCTGCAATTTTTTTAATCCATCTAGAGTAGTAAAACTCTTCTTTTGCTTCTTGGCGAACGTAGTTGTGGTGTTTTGTGTTTGACTGGATGGTGAATCTGGTAGCTGGAGAAACAAAAACAAGAAAAAATATAAAAATTCCTAATTTAGTTATACTTAATTCAAGATTAATTAAAAAACAAACCTTTTCGTCAGGTTTGACAAGGGATTTTGGCCAAGGAACAAAAGAACCTAATGCTTCGCCAACTGTTTCTAACTCCCCTGTTTTGAATTGGTAAATATGCTGCCTCCTTTATAGCTTCATCAACAGAAACTTTATAGAAATGTAACTAATGACCTTTAGCCACACATATAATCGAAAAGTGTGGCAGGACGATTTTAGGAAAAAGTGTGGCCATAGGCTATTTTGGCGTAGTGTTGAGAAGGTTGATGCTAATGAGAGATCGGGTGGGTTGATAAATGTTTGGGATGAAAAGGTCTTTGTTAAAAGTTTCGTTCGATTTTGACGCAGAATTATCTTGTATCGATTGGTAACCTTGTTTCGGATAATACTCCTCTAAACATTGTAAATGTTTACGGTCCCCAAAAATGTTGTGCAAAAAAGGCGTCTTTGGGAGGAGTTGGTGGGTATTATACAAGACCACTCGAGCTTGTGGATCTTGTTATATAGGAGATTTTAACGTGGTTAGATTTCCGGAGGAAAGAAAAAATTCGAAATTCAATGCTACTAGTGCGGATGACTTCAATTTTTTTATAGATTCGTTGGGCTTAAAGAATACAAAATGAGGGGTAATAAATATACATTCATGGTTTGGAATGATAAAGGCTTTAAGCTTAGCAAGATTGCCCTTTACTGCTCTCTCTAGTGGACTCGAATTTCGGGCCTAAACCTTTCCGATGGTACAATTCGTGTTGGAAAGGGAAGGGTGTGAAAAGCTTATTAATGAGGTGTTGGAAAAAAGCTCGATTGATGGTGTTGCTGATTTCGTTATCGCTAATAAGTTTGCAAAGGTTAGAGATGCTTTAAAGATGGTGGGCGAGTATAAAGAACAAAGAAGGGGCTGATTTGACTAACATGCAGTCTGAAATTGTTGCTTTGGAAAGTAAAATGGAGCTTTGTGAATTGGAAGAAGAGGAGGTTTGGATATATGAAGAATGTAAGAAAGTGGTCGGCTTGATTGAGCATTATAGAAATCTGGATGTTAAGCAAAAATCCCGTATCAGATGGGCCACTAACGACGACTAAAATTCAGCTTTTTTTCATTGCGTTGTCAATGGCAGAAAAGCTAAAAATAACATTCCGGGCTTAATGGTTGAAGGCGAATGGGTGTCAAAGCCGGCTCTTGTTAAGAAAAATATCTTTCAATTTTTCCTTCTTTGTTTTCTTCTGATTGTGCAAGTAGACCGCCTTTGGTGTGTGACCAATACTTAAAAGGTAAATGCCGAAGACAAAGTAGACTTGGTGGCCGAATTCTCAAAGAAGAAATTAAGAACGCAGTTTTTGAGTGTGGTAGTTGACGTGTGCGGATATACATATAATTTTGCACTGATTTTAACACACGTTTGGTTTTATTATTTTATAAAAATGGTTTAGACCTTAACATTAAAACACACACAAAAGGCAAGTGTACCCTGTCATATATGTAGTAAGCTGAGATAAGAACCACATATCGATCCATGGACGCAAGTGGATGCATTAGTACTAAAACTCTATCCCGATTTTACCAGTAGGAAAAGATAGTTGAAGTTTTGTTTTAACTAAATTAATTCTAAAACATATAAATAACATAAGTAAGACTCTAAATAGAAAATATAACTATAAACACACAATAGTATCAATCCTAGCATGTCATCTACATGTCATATGATACAGTAGCGTGTGATCCACATTCCCATTTTAAGACAATTAGTATCCCTTTCGGGAATCCTAACATGACAACTATACGGAAAGCTAACATGAATAAACACACGTTAACCACCTCAAGTTATTCATTAGCGAGCAACTGGTATAATCTCATGAGAATCTTCTAAAGATAGAAGTTAGTCATCGTTTAAGAGTTTTCTAACCTCACTAGTCACGGAAAGCAATACCGAATACACAATACAACCACCGAGACTAGCATAAAGTAGAGCATTTCACAACCTATTCCATTTTTACCAACTTTGAACACAAATTTTATTAAGATCGCCATTTTAACCAAAATAACTAGCAAAGATCATTAACAGTGTCAAAGATCAGTAAACAACGCCATTAAGCTTTTTAAACCCTTTTATGTGTCGGTAAACATTTAAAATCATTATCCAAGTGACTTTAACCAAACCAACACCCTGTTACAGTTTCATGGTGTAAACTTATTAACAAGTTAACTAGTCTACTACTGATTAAACGAACGGTTTTTCAACATGCATCCGCCTAACACACACGATAATCATCAAAGTCATTCAAACATAACTAAAAATCCATTAACAATGAAACAAGGTTTCATTATGATCATCAAGATTCAACATGTAAAACGCCAATATCTTACAAGACATGATTAAACTACACGAATGATTGTTTCTACATACTAACTACTAGTGTTTTTACCCGTAGGCATACTATCTATAACATAAACATCACAATGAACAAACAAAATCAGATTTGATACAAGAATAGATTATAAGATCAAACCATAAAAAATTGGTAATGTGATGGATTGGATGATGATAGATGATCCGGATGAGTTCCCGAGCTCGTTCCTCGCCTTTGCAGCAGTTCTTTAGCCCTGGAAATCGCCCCAAATCGCCTGGAAAATACCCAATGAAGTTAACAGAGGCAAATGGTATGTTTTTATAGCTTCTGGGAAGAGTGAGCGGCCCGCTCACTGAGTCCCTGTCAAAAAGTCATGCAGGATGACGTAGGCCTTCTAGAAGGCAACCACAAATATCAGGGAGGAGTGAGCGGCCGCTCACTCTCACCGAACCGGCCGCTCATCTCATACGAGCGGCCGCTCACTCTCATCGAGCAGCCGCACACAGGGCACACAACCTGTTTTCGTGCCAAAATCTTTGATTTTCATCGTGTTTGCTTCCGGGACATCGTTTAAGACCTGAAATCGTAAAGATACCCAAATAAGTACCAATTCCTCGTGTACAAGGTCAAACACATATAAAAGCGGGAGTTAAATGGGGACTTTTATATGTGTAATTTAACGTATATCAGTAGTGATCGTGCCCCAGCCCAGACGGATTTAATTTCTCATTCTTGAAGCATTTTTAGCTTTCTTTGAAGAAGATTTTTACAATCTTTTTGCTGATTTCTTTAGAACGGGTTCTTTTAATCATGGGTATAGTGCTGCGTTTATCACACTTATACCTAAGATAAAAAAAAAACCCAATTGGTTTAAAGGATTACAGACCCATTACCTTGATTGGTATTATTAAAGTTATTTCTAAAGTTTTGGCAAATCGTATCAAGAAGGTGATGAAAGATATTATTTTCGAGACTCAAAGTGGCTTTTTGCGGATAGGTTTATTCTTGACGGGCCTTTAATCATTAATGAAACCTTATATATCTTGGTTTAAAGA
Source organism: Ambrosia x helenae (assembly GCA_030844895.1). NCBI lineage: Eukaryota > Viridiplantae > Streptophyta > Magnoliopsida > Asterales > Asteraceae > Ambrosia > Ambrosia x helenae. The sequence goes on from CM061229.1 coordinate 33,927,721, forward strand.
AGCGAGGTGAAAAGGCTTTTATGTTCAAGATCGATTTCCCAGAAGGCTTATGACAATGTGGATTGGCCTTTTTTGTTGTCCATATTGAAGCAAATGGACTTCCCGATCGATGGTGTATGTGGATAGATGGAGTTTGAAATCGGCTCGATCTTCGTTTTGGTAAATGGTTCTCCCATTTATATATTTCAATGTGAGAAAGGTTTAAGTCGCGTGACCCTCTCTCTCCTTTTCTTTTCCTTATTGTCATGGAAGCCTTCACTTGTCTGATTAATAAGGCATTGGAGGTTGGTGGTTTCGAATGTATCAAACTCGGTAATAATGGGCCGAGCATCTCACATTTGCTTTATGCGGATGATGCCCTTATAGTGGGGAAATGGTCCGTTGAGAACTTCAAAATCATGCTTCGTCTTCTTCGTATCTTTCATCTTTGCTCGGGCTTGAAGATTAATCTACACAAGTCGAATATTTTTGGTATTTAATAGTTCTGAAAAGGAGGTTAACGAGTTAGCCGATTTATGTGGTTGCAAGCAAGAGTGCTTTCCATTCGATTATCTTGGAATCAGAGTGGGCGCCAGTATGAATAGAATCCGGAATTGGGATGTGGTGGTTAATAAATGTAAATCGAGACTTAAGTTATGGAAGGCGAAGTATCTTTCTATCGGTGGGCGTCTCATTCTTATAAAGTCGATTTTATCAAGCTTACCGATTTATTATTTTTCCCTTTATAAGGCGCCGGTTAAAGTTATCGAGCTCTTGGAAACCATATGAAGCGATTTTTGTGGGCGGGAGACGAGAATATCAAAAAAATTCATTGGGTCGCTTGGGATGTGGTCACGACTCCTAAGAAAAATGGTGGCTTGGGTGTTGCTAAATTAGTTGAAGTGAATTTGGCTCTCCTAGTTAAATGGGTATGGAGATTTAGGATTGAACCCCATTGTTTATGGTGGAAAGTTGTTAACAGCTGCCATCGAAATAATAAAGCTTGGAATCTGCTTCCTTGTAATAATACTCTCACAGGAGGATGGAAGTCTTTAGTCTCGTGCCTTAATAAACTCGATTTGCAATCTAATGTTGTTAGTGCTCGGCTGAAAGGCTTTGTTGGGAATGGGAGAGTTATCAGATTTTGGATTGATAGATGGCGAGGAGACATTCCTTTCAAGGAGGCGTTTCCAAATTTGTTCCGGTTAGTTGTTAATAAAAAAGACACAGTTGCAGAGGTCTGGGCAAAACGGGTCTGGAATTTTAAACTGCAGGTGGAGGCATCATCCTGTTTCAGCTCCTGAAATTCAAGAGTATGATCAGCTGATGGTGATGCTGCAAGGTCTGCAGCTAAACGCTGCTGCAGATGGCTGGAAATGGGATCAAAAAGACGAAGACAGCTTCACAGTGGCTGCTTTCAGAAAGCGGTTGATTCAAGATCGTGTCCAAAACAGGCTTCTCATATGAACTAGATAAATTGGGTCCCTTTAAAGATTAAAATCTTCATATGGAGGTTAGAGATGGATATAATACCAACTCGATCGAGCAGCGCTTCGTAGAAGGCAAATTAACCTTCCAGATGACTCTTGCGTGCTTTGTCAAGCGGAGGAGGAGACTTCTTTGCACGTATTTACTGGTTGTGGATGGACCTTTGGGGTTTGGTCGGCGATAGGTTCTTGGTGTAAATTAGGTACCATATTCGCCTTTGAAGTTAAAGACTTGTTATTGCTTGAGAAGGGAACCGTAATAAGAAGCACGTAAAATCATTCAAGGGATTGTTATGGTATCGATTTGGGTTATTTGGACTACTAGAAATGAGAAGATCTTCAAAGACAAGGAGGCTAAAGTTATTGAAGTTATCGCTAGAGTTAAGTCATTATCTTTTCTTTGGCTAAAAGCTAGTTCTAAGTTCAAGAACTTGTTGTGGAATGATTGGGCGTCTTATCCGTTGTATATGTTGTAATCCCTTTTTGGTGCACCGGTCCTTGCTTTAAGGACCGTGTGCGTTTTTAATGAAGTTCACCTTAAAAAAAAAGAGCTTTTTAATAATCCAGATCAATTAATGCTTAATGTATTTTTAATTGTTTGCTTTAAATTATTGTTTAATTTGTTGATGGTAATTTAGCACAGCATCCAATACAGGTCAAAAACACTCACCACTTTATTGTCTAAAACAATCAAACATCAAACCAACAATATGATATAGTTTTTCAATCCAAAAATTAATTAGCTAACTTCTGACCATCTATAAATAACTTTTAAGCTACGTATCATTCAGCAATACTTTTAAATATGACAACAATTATCTTATTCTCACTTTCACTTGCATTCATCTTCACAGCCTATTCAGCTCCATCTCCTGTGCTCGATTACAATGGAAAATACCTCCGCACAGGGGCCAAATACTACATTATGCCAGCAGCTCTAGACGGTGAAGATGGCGGACTCTATGTGGCAGACTATGGAAAAAACCCATGTCCAGCTGGAATTGCACAATCCAGAAACGACGAGAATGGCGTCTCGTTGACTTTCACTCCTGTAAACCCAAAGAAAGGCGTGATCCGTCTTTCAACAGATGTTTAACATAAAGCTCTCAGGCTCCAACAGTTGTAACGAGTCAAACGTGTGGAAGATGAAATATGATAAAGGCATGAAGCAATATGCTGTGATGTTGGGAGGTGTAGAAGGGAACCCGGGACCAAAAACATTGAAGAACTGGTTTAAGATTGAGAAAACTAATGAGGGTTATAAGTTTGTTTTCTGCCCGAGTGTCTGCAGCTACTGTAATATGAGGTGGCAGGATGTTGGGATAGCTGTAGACGAAGATGGCGCCAAACGTTTGGTACTCAGCAACGATCCTTCGTCTTTCGTCTTCATCCCAACTTACTAGTTCCACCAGTTTTACTATTCCATAATAAATTATAGCATACATCACCTTGCATGGGTTGATATGTTTGTACAGGAGTGTTGATACAAGAACTTGTTCTGTTAACTCTTTTATTGAGATTGAATTGATTGAATTATTCTCATTGATAATCAAAAATAAATAATAATCAAAGAGCTAAAGTGTAGGGAAAGTTACAAAGAAAACTTTGACCAAGACTAATTACAAACTATGCTAAAATATAGGAAAACCACCGGAATAGCCTTTGACCGAGGTAATTCACCAAAATAGCCACCCCTAACTTTAGAGAGTCGGTTCCCGGATCCCGAGGCTCTGGAGCCGACTCTGGAGACGGAACCGCTAATGACCAAGGGAAAAAAGCAACGTGTTTCGAAACCCTGCGACGCGTCTCCGAGATGTCTGCGCGCCGCCGAGACATCTCCAGAGAGGTGGGAGACGGCACCAAGTCTTCTCGGCTCACGGCTCAAGCTGTTTCGAATCCCCTCAGTTGGCTCAAACGGACACGTCTCCTTTGCGTCTCTCCACCTACCAAAGCCGGTTCCGGTCATTATGTGTTTGTTTATGTTTTGTAAAAAGAATGGGCCCACACAAAAAAGTGACGTGAATTAAAAAAATACATGAAAAAAATACGTCAGCATGCCAATTCAAGTGCCACATCAGCTTCTGGTACACGCCAGCATGCCAAATCAAGTGTCACGTCATCTTAACTAACTCAGTTAGTCCAGACTTAACGGAGGTTCATTTTTGACACCGACATGTTCACTTAGATTATCCTGGTCCAACGTAAAAGTTTGGATTATTATTGATCAATGGCCCAAACTTTGGATTATTTAAATCCAACAACCCATATGTCTAACAACTTTTAGAATTCCAAACAATTAGTTTAACAGATTTCTACCTTGCAAGTTAATAATTTGTCTTTAATGTTGCACTCGAACCACCATGGCCCCGCGATACCACTTTGTTATGGAATTATTTTGAATAATTGGATAATCTGATATGTGGATATAGTGTAAACGAACCGAACGAATACAAACATCGCCTCGTGTTCGTTAAGGAAATAAATGTGTTAACGAACTTTTCGTGGACACTTGCTAAACAAGATTTTTTGTTTGTGTTCATCCATTAAAGAAAGGAATTAACGTTTTTCTGTTGTTTGTAAATTTTAGGTGACGGATACAAACGAACACAAACAAATGTTCATCAACACAAAGGAATACAAACAAAAACGTTCATGAATACAAACGAACAAATACGAACAAGCTAACGATTCGACAATTAAACTTTAAATCGTGAATGGACGGAATTACCCATAACTTAATTGGGACTAACTGGATGACGTTAGTGCCAGGGATGAGAGTGACAAATAATTGAAACCATTAGCCGATTTTGACAAAAAACCAAAAGTAGTACGCAACTGACATTTTTTTACCAAACTATAGGGATGATTTGGCAGTTTACTCTAAAATTAACTATTAATACTTTAAATAAGTTTATATTTTTTATTTAAAAACTTCACCACAAACTTATGTTAGCTAAAATACTAAAGATGATACATAATGAAGATAATTATTTTTATAAGTGATATCTAAAAATTTCAAATACTCGATGTGGTAGGATGGTAAATAATACTAAAAATATAATATGTTAAATAATAAAAAATAGGTGGTATCAAGAAATCAAAGTTAATTCTCATTTGAAAAAAAAAAGTGTTTTAAAAGTTAACTTAACAAAATTTATAATTGTCACGTTAATGTTCATTTTTCAAATACATATTTTGACGATTGTATATGTTAACAAATTACATTATATTTTATTATATTAGTATAATACACTGATTTTTTACCGTGAAATGAATATGTTTTATTAAACATAATTTTCTTATGTTTGCCATGTCGTCGCGCCAGAAATTAGCGGTGTTTGAATGCTTCAAAGTAGCGCATGCCCAATATTTCTTGGCTATCCTTCCTATTGGTGGGTTTGGGCAACACATGTCAGCCGTCGAATACCAGGCTATCCTTAAATACAGACTCATGATTCTCATGTTTCTAGTTGATAAGCCGTGTCTGGTTTGCAAAAAAAAACATGTTTAGATTAATTTAAGGAACATGCACTTCACTGTAGGAGCTGTCTGGCTTTAAATACAGACATGATCTAGTCAAGGATGTTTTATGGGATGATCTAAAAAAGTTGCCAAACATGAAGCTGCCTGTCTTGAGAACCAACACGTCTTTGTGCTTTTTTGCTTCTGGCACATTTGTAGGTCTTGCCCTCACAGTAATACGGTTCTTAGGGATAGTACAAAAGGTGGTGCGCAGAGTAACTCCCCGGATACCAAGGACCAAGTTTTATTTTTAATATAGTAGGTTTTCTATTTAAAATTAAGAATTTGTCTTTACAGTTTGGACTTGGGTTAAAACAGCCACGTCAAACGGAGTAAATAATCTTATATAAGTTTATTTACTAGCACAATTACTTACTAGCGGAAATGCCCGCGCGTTGCCGCGGATAGTTATGTTTTTTAATGTCACGTCGCGTGGCGGGTTTAATGTAATTTAGTTTTAGTACTTATATAAGACATAATTAAGTCACCTTCATGTGTATCTACTATCTAGCCAAGCTAGAGTAAATAAAAAATTAGTGTAGCAGCTTGTTATATTATTTTTATGAAATGCCGAATGGTTTTATGGGAAATGTTTAGTATGTACATGCTGATTGGAAGAGTTGCCTTTTTGCTTGCTGCTGGTGTGTTTCAAGGTGGAGCCATTTTTCTTTTTGTGTGTGGCCTGGTAGCATTTGGAGCAACTATAATTTATATTGTCACTTGTAGTGTTTGGAGCATTTATGGTTTCAAATGTTACGTTGAGAATAAGAGCCAACATAATGAACTGCAACCCCTCTTGTATCCTTTTCATAACTGATTCGCTAACAACATCAACTTCAAGCATTCTTCATATACATGTGTGTAAAAAATTTATAAAAAAGAATCTGATCTCTTGAGGTGCATTTCAAATACACCAAACTATATAAACAATTGCTTTTTATATTTAATCTCAAACAAAATAGTTGCAACATTTAATTACCAATATAGGAGCTTACTTACCTTCATTTTCAGCAACAATGTGTCTAGTTAGTGCCAAGGACAAGTGCCTGATAACAAATGGTAAGAATGTGAGTTAAACTATGCACATACTGTGTAATTGAAGTAAAAGAGTTATGTTTGAAGACATTCACCTTAAAGCCATTTGAAAAAGTTGCACCTGTTGAAGTTCTTTTCTTCACATATCCTTAAGATAGCAATGCCACACGTAAAGAGTATTAGTATTATAGTAAATATGCAAATACATACATCCAGCTTCAAAAGCATATTATGCAGATACTTTGTATGGTACAAACTCTACAGTTGGAGAAAGAGCGAATCTCATAGATTTATTGGAAACAAAATGCTAAAGTATTGTTTTTTTTAGTCTAAGAACAATAATGTGCCTCACTGTCACGGGATACAACAATATCTATTGTCAAAAGGAAAATAACATCAATGGTAATCACCAATGATATTGGACAATTAATGACCAAAGATCATGGAAAATTATTGGTACTATCTCAAGTCAAATTAAAAGGTCACATCTCAGCTTATCTGCTTGTTCGTCTGGGATTTCAATGGAGAATTCCAACTTAAACGCCATCACGAGCTCCGCCATCTACAAGCTGTCAAGGCTCACATATTTTTGAGAATCGGTTGATTCACTAACATGTTCCAAGTTATATACAAAATTAATGTAGGTTATATGGGAAATTAATCAGATTGTCGTGTATAGATATGACTCTTGACTTCAATATTAATCCAGATGTTTTTATGACAACCATGAAAGCCCCGGAAAATTCACGCACCAACCAATATTCTGCTTACCAAATAAGACCAGGTAAAAGAAAAACGTGCGGCCTTCAAGGTGTTAAAGGCAGAAACCAAACATATCCAATTTTGTTTAAATATTATCTTCAATTCTCAATAATTCCCAGAATGCCCTGCACGAATTCTACAATCTCTCAATAATACCCATAATGCCCTGCACCAGTTCTGCAATCTCTATTCGAGTTTGACACCAATTTGACACGTAAACAAAATGTGATCCGTAACCCAAATTTGAACCATAAAGTCCTATAAAAAGTGGCATGTTTTGACCAGTTACCCTATCTACCGGGTCAAACAAATGAAGCGTTGTCCAATCAATGAGTTTGTACGTTCAATGGTGGAAGTTTTTATAGCAGTTATTTTGCATTGAAAATCATCTTCAATCATATTGTTGAAACCGAAAATTGAATGCTGGTCGGTTCAAACGATTCACCTGCAAGAGAGGGATTAACTGATGACCCATGAGGGGGATTCAATCACTATGAATTGATTAAATTATTAAATGACCTAAGGAGTTACTGCAATTTTGATGATGATTAAAGCTTGAATTGATCTAGAATGAATTATCGGTTTCACAAGCAGTGATAAGGAAAGAAGTAGCATTACTTATTTGTACAATTAGTCTTTAAAGCTTGTACACAAGGGTATAAAGGGAAGAATGAGGGAAAAGAGTAGAGATTTACCCTATGACTTTTAAGTTGCCATCTTAAAATGGTTGCAAATTTACCATCTTAGTCATGTCTCCCCCTTAATAAGGTAACATAGATTAGAGTCCACATGATTGTAAAAAAATTGTGTCTATAAAGAAAGCTATTGGGTAAAAAGCTGAGCTATTGTATGTTGAATACAAGGAACAAACACTTTATTTACAAAATTATTTATTTTAATTATGATTTAAGAATTAGAAACCTTGATTGCTTGTTAGATTATATTCAATGTTAGTGAAATTGTCAGTCATGTATTTAGCGTCTGATGTGAGTCCGAAAGGACCACATATTTATAGTTAATTTGGTATTTTTATGTCTATTTGTGTGTAGATTTGCCTGAAGTTAGCTAATTATTCATGGATCATGGAAGAAACGCTTAAATGCTAGAAAGATCATTTTACGAGCCTTAAGCGAGAGTATACGAGCCGGAACGAAAATCGGAGCGACAAACGGATGAAAACGATGCGGAAAATAAACTTTCCATACACAAACCCTTGGCGCGGACCGCCTGGGAATTAATAAATCCAGGGCGGTCCTCCCGAACTTCAGAAAATAATCCAGAGTTTAATAATCTGTCGCGGAGCGTGACAGGATTCTTTAATCCATAGCGGTCCGCGACGCAAAGTTAATGCGATTTGTAGATGGAAGCTTTTCAGCCTGTTCCTGCACTCGCAAACTCGATAAAAATACGAAGAAGACGACCAGAAAACGCGACCAGCGTCTGTTGAGACCAAAACTCACTTCCAAGACACCATTCCAACACCATTTTGAGCATCAAGAAGCATATTTGAGGTGCAAGGAGCTAGGAGGAGGCCTGGGAAGTGTCCAACAGCATCAATTTGTCAAGAATCCGGCACCAATCGTTCTCTGTTTGTGGTTTGAAATCTTTTTGTGTGAATTATTATAACTCTACAAGTATGATTATTTGTGTTTTTTGTTAGTCTTATGGGCTAAACATTTGTAGTTATCTAGACCCGATGAAGCTTTTGATTATGTGATTTAATTATTGTACGGATCTTTGGTAATTAGTTATGTTAATCTTCATGATGAATATTTGATATGTTCTTAGAATTTCTTGTTTGGTTAAAATCTGAGTTCTTGTTGATTTAGTGAAAGTTTACATATGAAGGTTGGAAAACACATAGGTAAATATTTTTAATGAATTTAGGTTCTTAACATGAAACTAGGAATAGGAATTGTTAATCAGCTTGTTACAAAAGATTTGACCATTTAAGAAATCTTGCATTTATGAACTTGGAAAGGTTGTAAAAGTGTTGTGGTAGATTATAAGGATAATAAAATTATGAGTTAGTAATTTAGGCCAAAATTATGAATCTTACATATTTTTACCAAAGATTTACCACTTGAAGATAACTATTTATTTTTCTACATAAAAGCAACTTAGGGTGATTAGAGTGTGATTATGGTTTTAGTTTTCCCTAAGTTAACGAGTTAGAGATTTTGACAAACGACTTTCTCGCATTTAAAGGTTAACATGATTCAATCAAAATGAATTTCAAAGAATGATTTTAGGTGATTAAAATGTGTTTAAAGTTTTAATTCTCCTAAGAGTCATTTAATTAAGCAACCATGACTGGAACTTAATATATTTTGGAATTTTGCATTACCATCATTCCTCACCTTATGATCGTCACATATCATTAGTGGATTCTCGGTTTAGATAACTCTTGTTTAATATTGTTGTTGAAAACTATCTTTATTCGCTTTATATTTTGTAATTTAATTTAAGATATTAAAACCAACCATTTGAAAAAGACTTTACAGTAACAGAAATTTAGTATTGAGAAACCGCATCCACGGATTTGATATCCGGTTCTTACCAACAAAAAGTTATATTACTATACGATAGGTACACTTGACTTTTGTGTGTAATTTAATTTAGGGTAAAAACCACTTTTAAAACTAGAAGTTGTGTCATAAAATATATATACGTTTTGCACACATCAGCGTCTCGCTAGCATGTTTTTATTTAAAAAGTTACATTTATTCCGACATAATTAAGTTATGCGAGCTCGAGCTCGACTAACTTATGAGACCAGGATCTAGAACTTATGAGAGCTTGAGCTTGGCTCCAGCTTTGTTTTCAAAACTCAAGTTTAGTTTGGGCTCGACTCATTTATTATCTATTAGTTTTTTTTTTGAAAGGTTTAGATCAATGGAAATCCTTGTACAACCCTAACCTATTGGTCCCAAGTTCGAATCCCTACCCACACACCGGTGTCCTCCTTGCCTAATCTCAAACCGTCACGGGGAATTTTTTTGTAGTGTGCATGAATCGAACCTGTGACCTCCCCCCAGGATGGGAACCCCTAAGGGAAAACCCACCCTACCTCAAACCAGCTGAGCTGGAGATCATTGGCTTCTATTAGTTAATACGTTAAATAAAAGTAATATACATAATAGGCTTTTTTAGGCTCAATCTCAACTCGTTTATTGTTTTCAAAGCTCAAACTCGGGTCATTGGTACGGTACCGATTAGGCTCATTTGGTACGGTATCGATGTTTGGGGTAAAAATCACATCTCTAAGTACCGATATCGAACCCATACCAATTTTAGATATTCAGTATAGTTATTTGAAAAGTCATGATAAAAATAATAAAAACTAAATAGATTCATAGAAGTTTAAGACTTTAGTATTTAAATTGAGACCTTTTGTATGGATTTAATTTGTTATTTCTTATATGAGTTGGGTTTTAAGTTTTCTCATGTTTATAGTTGCTTTTGGTTTACACAAGTGAAAAATAGCTAATTACAAAATAATGACACATTGAACCATAAACAAATGTGTGACCAAATGTTAGACAATGACGACATTTAAATTTACGAAATACTATGTGGCTTTACATATGCATTAGTCACACCACTGCCACTTTTTTTTGTGAATGAATGATAGCAAATATCATGGAAAAACAAAATATGTGTGGCAAATGTTAGACAATAGCCACATTTAAATTTACAAACTTTTTTTGCGTGTTTAAAAATACTTTTTAGCCACATTTATTGTAAATTCATGCAACTATATGATAGAAACAACTACACTTACAGTAAATTCATGTGGCTGTTGCTACCTTTAACCACTCTTAAACTTGCAAAATTTCACGTGGCTTTACATAACCATTAGCCACACCATCATCACTTTATTTGTTTTTTGTGTGATGGAACGATAGCTAATGTCATGGAAAAAAATATGTGTGACTAAAGGTTTGATAATAGCCACACTAAAAATCAAAAACTCCTTTTGTGTATCTGGAAAAAGTTTTTTAGCCACACTTACAGTAAATTCATGTGACTAAATAATGGAAATGACCACACTTATAATAAATTCATATGGCTGTTGCTACCATTTAGCTACACTTAATGGACAAAATGCTTGATTACAACAACCCTTTGCCACCATATTTTTAATTTTATGTGGCTAAAACAATCTTTTTAGTAAATTTATGTGACTATATAATAGAAACAATCCCACTTAAAGTAATTTCATGTGTCTGTTGCTAACCTTTAGCCACAGTTAATGGAGGGAATGCTTGATTACAACAACAAATGTTGGTACCATTTAGTCACACTTTTTAGTAGCTGCAGCCACTAAACGTGAATGTGGCCGTATCATACATACGATGACTTGACCTTTGGTCACACTTGACCTAAAAAAAAATAGGTGTGGCAAAAGGCATATGGTCACATTTTTTTGGTGTGGCTAAAGCCCGTTTTTGACGTAGTGGAAAATGGCTAAGAACGAATTTGGTTCTGAAATTCTCTTTTATATCATTAAAATAACAACTCTCCTTATTTCCTCGAACCGCGCCGTAAGCTACCGTAGTAAACCGTAGCTTACGGTCTACCATGAACCTTCTAATCAACATATAGGAGCCGTAACCTACGGCCATATATATAACCATAGGCTACGGCTTAACTTCCAAATCTTCCCAGTTCATCTTCCACTTCGACTTATCATCCAAACGCACCCGGTTCCAACTTTTTTCTCGTTCAACCACCTTTCCATCATCATTCTTGCTCAATCACGGTCCTGAACACTTCAATACACTCAATTCATCATCCATGCTCGATCTACTATGCACTTAAACCTTTAAATCCTTCTAATTTCACCATTTAACCTGCAATCACACATTCTTGCATAGTCATCTTATTCACAACATAAAAGCATCCAAAACATATTAAAAGCACACAAATTCGCATATTATCAACCATGTTTGACCCGTCCATCATGGCTCTGTTGATCATGTTCGTTCATTTAACAAAACAAAAAAAATTTCTTGTTGTGATCGTTCATTTATTTAACGAATGAACACAAATGAACTTCCCGCCGGACGATTTACAAACCGTTCGATGAACGTTCGGTTCGTTTGAAGCCCGAAATTATGCAAGAAGTGTTGAACTGTGTTTGGAGCAAATTGACACAAACAACCATAACATTTTTTTTTCTGTGTTAAACAACATATACATCACTCCCTTGATTATATTTAATTGCATTTATGTATAATAACCTTTTTTTTTAAACGGCCAACAAGTTGGAATCACTCACGGAACACTGGAGTATCATCGTGCCACCAGTGTTGCCACGCGATCATATTCCACCACCAAGTCACCAATTCAGGAGGAAACTCATAATTATGAGAAAACCCCATTTGTGAGATTCGAACCCAGGACCTTATGGCCCCTAAGTCTTATCTCACCACCAAGATACCACTAGGCTATAATGCCTTGGGTGCATTTATGTATAATAACCTAATCAGTGTCTTATGACGTCCATTACATTTGCTCAGCTCATAATGACCGAAGTATATTATAAATAACCTTTTACAATCAGAAACTACATGTGACGAATATATTACTATAGTTTAATAATTATATTATTATATACAATATTAAAAATACAAATGATTTGAACGGTGATTATATTTTTTTATTTTCTCTCCGATTTTATCTCATGTTATAACTTTTTGTGTTGAATAAATTACAATCTCTAGTGGTAGTCTGGTGGTTGGCCCCTTCCCTTCCTTCCCTCGCTACCGGGGTTCGAATCTCACATTCCCTTTCTTTTTATCCCAAACCTGACTGTTTTGCATCCCCTTTGAAACACGTGGTGTGCGTGTGATTTTTCTTCCAGGCCAAGTGTTGGGTTTTTAAAACCATGTCATCCTGATATAGTCATACTCATACAATCCTTCTCTCTTTAAAACGGTTGCCTCTTTCTATCCCTTCTCTCTCTCTCTCTCTCTCTCTCTAAATCTCATTCGTAATAAGCATGTTTTACGCTAATCGCATAATTTTTCTCTATTGCCGATCTAAGAGTGAATAATGTTTCCGTTTCTGTTCTTTTCTATAACGATTATGTTGTGGATGATGAGTGATTAGGTTTATTAATGTTAGCTTTATTTTGGGGTTTTGCTTTCTGTATTTTGGGGTTTAAAGACTTTTGATTCATGAACCACTATTGTAGTATTGTTGCCTCTATCTTCTTTGATGATAATGATTAACATTGTTATGTTTAGTGTGGGTTGATGATTGCTGACTCTTTCTTCCTTCCTTCCTCTTTGGCAGTAATCTCCTACCAAGATTTTGATAGTGTTTCATCGGTTCTGTTTTGTCTGAGTTATTAAAGGTTAGTTAATTTTACTCTCTTTTACTTTTGATGTTTCTTCTTCTTTGATGAAAGCTCATTGGATGTTGTGTGGAAGAAAATGAACAAAGGATAGTACAAGAAGAATTTCCAAAAGGTAAACAAGGTTAAGAATGGTTGAAAATAGAGTTGGTATTTGGTAATAAAAACTAAAAAGCTGATATATAATGTAGGTATAGCCTCTGTTTATGTTTACCAACTCCCTTTGTTTTTTTTTTCTTTAAGTATGGTTTTTAATTAATTTGTTATGATTAGATAAACAAAAATCCTTACAAGTACAGTCTCCAAAGAAACACATAATAAATTGATTTTGAGAAGGTGGAGGGATAGAAATGGAAAGAGAGAGTGGTGTGTTCAGATGAAAAGTCTGATGATTCTGTTTGATTTAAGGGGGATCAGGAAGAGAGGATACATGGGTACAGATTAGAAAGGGTGAAATAGATTTGATAATAATATGGTGTATGAAAATTTGGATGTTTGTGGAGTGCTTAGGGTGGTGGGGTGGGTAATGTGTGTATTTGGTAATGTCTTTCTAACTCGGTAACTCATTCTTTCTTTATTGAACTTATGCTATCTATCTCTTTCGAGTAGAAAATGGGTCCTCTCAATTGCTAAGGAGAAAGTAGCTACAAAGTGTGTGTAAATGTTTCTTAATAGGTGTGATGATTTGCTTTGGCTTTATTTGTTCCCACTAAAATGACTATTAACTTTGGCTCTATAGGTTAGTAATTACTTGGAAATATATTTCTTTTAGTTCAAATAGTTTTAGATTGTTTTGTTGAATTTTTGATTAGCTTACTAAAGAACATGTTATGATTTAATTCCAATATGTTGTTGTGGTGCAAGGTCCTCTTACAGTCTCTGCTTAGGATTTGAGTCAACTTTAGGGACTTTCCTATTGTTGATATCGATGGGACCAAATGTTACTTTTTAAGTTTTTTTTTTTTTAACTTAAACCAGGCACGTTGGCTCTTTATAAAATTGATTTTGTCGTGTATTTGATGGCCCAACAATTAGATGAGTTAAGCTTTTCTCAATGGGTACAAGCTAGCATAGTCTCTGTTTTGAAAAGTTTATTTAAGTAAAAGTTTAGTTTGTGTTTATATACTTGTGCGCCACAATAAATTACTCTACATTAAATAAAAGGGTTTTCACAAATTCAATTTTACCAACGATCCCCTGGAAAATAGGGATTTGAAAAGTCATGTTTGTGATAAGTCATGTTTGTAGTAACCGAAAGACGATTTCTATGTTGCAACATAATAAGCTGCTTGGTCTATATGTTAAATTGAGTTTCAGTCCTTTTTTGCATGTGATCTATACGTGGTAGTTACTTTTTTTAACATGTTAGGTTTATATTTAGAGTGGCGTAAAATTTTTCTTTAATTTGTTTATCCAACCAGTCTGATCGATGAAGGGTAATGTTGGCCAAATCTTGTAACACTTCAGTCAATTTATGTGTCTGCCACTAATAAGTTTATTTTAAAACTGAGTTGAGGTTAATGTTGGTTAAGAAAACTTGGAATAAGTTCAACTATAAGTTTTGATTCATGAATCGCCACTTTACCAGGTGTTATGTAGCTAAAGGTTTTCGTTGGGCAGGGGTGTAGAAGGTTCAAGTCTGAATGAACGCGGAGAGGGTCCACGTTGCTGGATTCTCATTCGGATCCCAAGATTTAGTAATGTCAATGTTTAATGTATATTACTTTGTTCTTAAGTCAAGATCATACATGAAAACATGCTTTTGGTTCAATTAATATTTAAAAAACGTGTTTTTATCCTTAAGCTGATACTTATGCATTTGCTGTATGACATTTTTACCCTCATGAAATGTAGATAACTACTGTTGATGAAGCCAAGAGATTGTATCCTCTATTTGGTCTGGGAGCAAATGTTGCTCTGGTCTTTCCAGGACATATAGTGAAATATTTTTCAAACCTGAGAAAAAAAAATTGGGACCCGGGGACAATGGACGGGCCATTTCTTAGTTTGTGGTTTTTGTTGGTGGGTCAATGAAGACATATGGTCCCAAATCCAAACGCCACGCCGGATAAACTCATATCCCAAAGTCCGCGCATGAAAATAGATGGTCACATCCAGTAGCGCTGCAGTACTCCAACCCCATTGACGCCAGACAACCAACACCAGTAAAAAAAACAATGAAACAACTTTCAAACGATCACTCTTTGAAGAAAAAGTATGCACTACTCTTAAAATCCACATTCTAAATGCACACTACAATTTTAAAACAACAGCTACCAATAACATAATGATACACCATTACCAAAAGTCAAGGAACTGCGGCAAAAAGTGCTACCCAAGACAAGTACCAACCAAGTCGCATAGACAACCATGTTTTATAATACTTATGTTGCCACTTAGCCTCCTAACTTTCTGCTGAAACTCCAGAAAGGCAGAAACTGAAGCTTAAAAAAACTCAAACCTTTTGTTTTATGACAGTTCAATCCCATGTTAAAGCATCGCGCAACGCGCGATTATGAAACACCCTAGTAATAGTATTAACAGATATCATTCTAAAATAATTAAATAGATTCTAAGAGTATGGTGAGGATAGCCCATTGAAATCCATTACAGGCAAGAAAACAACATCCAAATACACCTGTTCGAGTTTGCTTCTAAAACTATCGAAATCTAAACCAATAACATCATCCTTGTTATATATAATCTAAAACTAGCAGACTTCTCACCATCTATATATAGCTTTTAATCTACATCATATCATTCATCAACACTTTTAAAATGAAAACAATCATCTTAAATTTCACTTGCATTCATCTTAGCAGCCAACTCAGCTCCTGCTCCCCGTGCTCGATATGAATGGCAAACCCCTCAACACAGGGACCATACACATAGTTATTCCAGTAGAAGACGGTCAACATGGCAGACTCTATGTGAGGGACGTAGGAAAAAAATCTTGTTCACCTGGAGTTGTGCTATCCTATAACGACGATGATAGCACCCTGGTCATTTTCACTCCAGTGAACCCCAAGGAAAGCGTTATCCGCCTTTCCACAGACGTTAACATAGAGTTCATAGGCGCCCCTACTTGTGACGAGTCAAACATATGGAGGTTGAAACATGATAAAGGTATGAAGCAATATGCTGTGATGATAGGAGGTGTTGAAGGAAAACCCGGACCAAAAACATTGAAGAACTGGTTTAAGATTTGAGAAAACTAATGAGGGTTATAAGTTTGTTTATTGTCCGAGTGTCTGCAGCAGCTACTGTAATGTTACTTGCAGCGATGTTGGAATAGTTAAAGACAAGGATGGTTGGTGACATTTGGCACTCAGCAATGACCCGTTTTCTTTCACCTTCCTCCCTTAAGATTGCGAAAACTAATGACGCTTATAAGTTTGTTTACTATTCAATCTTGCTTGAATAAATCTAAAAAATGTGTTAGCAGCAACCTTAATTACGGTTTATTTATGATTGAATAAAGTTGTTGATGATTGTAGCACCTGCATGGGTTGATACAGCAGGGGGGCTCAATTTTTTTCGATCGGTAGTGGTAAATCAGCGGGGGGCCGGACTCAACCCAGACTCAATTTACCTATGAAAATCGCAAATTTATACCACTGCGCCTAAAACTCGGGTAGCACCTACCAGTCGAAAATCGTAACTTAGTCTACAATTGGAGTTACGAAATCCACGAACAGGCGACGAAAAGGTCTCGACGAGTTGGATCACATATGGCAAACGGCTGTAAATATGTAACCATGTATGTGTTTAAAACATGTATAAATGTAACAAGAAATAAGAGTGAAGAGCGAAATGTTGTCGCTATTGCCATTAGCGACGACTTTTCCTGTTATTCAAGTCGTCGCTAAAACCCTCTTTTCTTGTAGTGTTGGTTGTTTGCTGAAATTAGTCACCTTCCGGATTTTAAGATTTTTTTAGCAAAATGGTGCCACAGTAAGAATTTTTTGTGCATTTGGTGTGTGTCAGTGGATGGTTTAGACATTTGGTGAATCCGCAACTTCAAGTTGCGGTTTCTGCTTATGTGGACACCAATGCACACACTCGTTTGATGATTAGGAGGGGAGAGATTAATGTTGTTGAGGTGGCCATGAATCCGCAAGTTGAACTTGCGGATTATCTTTCTCTATATGACACTCCCAGGCACACAAATTCACAGTGAATGTTATGTTGAATGTTATCGGGCACGAGTTCAATAATGAGTGAAAAGTGAAATGTAAGCACATGGAATGATAATAATTTTAAATGGTAACCGCAAGTTGAACTTGCAGGTATACCACTATAAATTGTAAACTGACATAATCTTATGTTTGCGTATTCCATTTTCACTCACTAAATGAAATTTCGAAGCACAATACTCAATGGTCTATGATCTTTCTTTCCACATTTGTGCACACAATTGTTCGACAATGGTGGTTGGGGTGGTGTTCCAGCATGGCATGTCAAGAGCCCTTTTGCCATGCCATGGACCCTCTTATTTTTGGATCGAAGTTACATATGCATGAAACTACTTGGATCGATGTTACATATGCATGTGGAGTAACACGTGTAGAATGCAACATTGCTATGGTAGTTTATAATATGGAAGTGGTGATTTGCTTAGGTGATCAACCTCATTCCCGTTTTGCACCTTCAATCTACCGATTTGCGGAAGAAAGGTAGTTGACACGGGTGGGGATGGCACCTACGCTAAGCGGGGAAGTCGGGGTGATCAATCTAGGCACATGCGGCTAGATTTTGTTGACGGAAAAACATTGTTGAGGATGCCCTTTATTGTTGTTGACAGGAAAAAATGCAAAGGGCGTCGTTGATCTTCTGTCATATCGTGGAGGGTGCGGATTCTTCGTTGATCGTTTACAGTTGCTGGTGGATGTTAGAGTTCAAAAATATATTTTGTATTTTGAGCATTGCGGCTCAAACATCCCATCAACCTCTCCTTAGATTTGTGCCGGTGTTTCCCTTATAAAGATGGAATTGGTGTTCTCGGAAAAAGGTTCATTGGATCGATGTTACCTCTGCAAGGAGAGTTAATGATACAGGAGAGGTGATGTGTCTCTAGGATCAATGTCATGGAGAGTTAATTAATGTCAGCTGGAGATCATGGTAGAAGATGCCCTTATTGGATTTGATAGGGTAACTTCCAAGGCCCTCCATGACCAAAGTATAATGCAACTTAGCTGTTTAAAACCGAGTCACCTAAATATTCAAGCCGTTAATGACCAATTAGATTGGAAATGTTGCACGTTTTGAGTTTGTTGTTACCCTTATAAAGTTGGAGTTGGTGTTCTCGGTAATAGATTGTTTTGTAACTAGGTAGATTTTATAGTTTGACTACTTTGAAAAAATAGTTGGTAAAATTGTCTTTTTTAACGTTTTGTCACGTATCGAATCATGTCATCCAGATATTTTTTAGGACCAAATATCCCGTGGGCGTTGTTATATCTCCTGAGGACCACTCGTTGACGGTTCCGGCAACTTTGTCGACCGATCAAGTGCGTTGATCAAAAGGTCCAAAAAGGGCCCTCTAGGCCATTCACAACACAAAAAATACGTAAAATAAAAAACTATAATAATACTTATAATAGTAATACTACGATAATAAAACTGACAGTACTATCATATATTACTATCATAAGTATTATTATAGTTAAAAACAGTATCCAATGTTGAATTTTTTATGACAGTACTGTCAGTTTTATTATCGCATGGGAGAAGTTGAGGTGGCCCTCACTGTTGCCCTCCCTATTGGCCACATCCCTGAGTCTAATAAATAATCGGGTTTGACCATTGTGGTTTAACGTATTTCTGCCCGGAAGTTATTAATTTGTCTTTGATGTTGCACTCGAACCACCATGGCCCTGATACCACTTTGTGTAATTATATTTTGAATAGTTGGGTGGATATAATGACCAAACCGAACGAATACGAATACCGCCTTGTTTGTGTTCGTTCGTTAAGAAAATAAATGGGTTCACGAACTGTTCATCAACACTTGCCAAACAAGATTTTATGTACGTGTTCGTTCGAACGTTGCTCGTTCGTTAATTTTAGGTAAGGAACACAAATAGATGTTCATGAACATAAATGAATAAATACGAACATATTAATACACAATACACTAATATTTATTATATTTTCTTAGTAGGAATATTGAAGTATTTACATAATATATAAAAATTAAAAAACTTAATGAAGTATCGAACATAAACGAAGGTTCACGAATATAAATGAAGAAACACCTAACTTCCCGCCTAATGGTTTACGAACTGTTCAATGAATGTTTGGTTTGTTTGAAGCCCTAGATATAAACTAAATTATGCGAGAAGTGTTGAACAATGTTTGGAACAAATGAACACAAATATGCATGATATCATGGAATCATTTGCAATAATAGGTGATTTTGAAAATGGAAGAGTGTTTATAGGGGTTGTATGGAAAAATTTGTGAAAATGGGTCGGTCTTCAATTGGAGTAGCGACCTTCAATATTTTTTTTTCAAGGTCTTTCATTTGTTTGGCGACCTTCAATTTTTTATGTAGGATCGACGAACGTGTCTCCCGTCTCCCGACAATCACGAGTGTTATATTCAAGGTGCGGAATCCCTTGAATATGCTTTAATAACAGTAACAAAACTTGAAACAAAGATAAGCGAGTAATTATCACACACAAACGAGTCAAAGATTCACGTTTATATCATTAAAACAGAGCGCGAGTGTTACAATGATCAAACCAAGCAATCTCATACCAGGGGAGGGTGTTTGGAGAGTGTGTGTGGCAAAAACTAATCAATAGGGTTGTGATTAGGCCTATTTATACCTCCCGGATATGTGCAGACCCCTGAAGGCGATTAGGAGGTTATACCACATACAGGTATAGGCGATTAGGGCCTAATCGCCTATAGCCTTCCTCCAATCGCGTGAACAGTGGTGTGGTATAGGGGCTAATCGCCTATACCCACCCTGTAATCGCCTTCAGTAAATATCACACCCCAAAACGCGTATAAACGTCTCCAAACACCCCGAAATACGTCCAAACATCCTATATACTAGCCTAAGGACATCATGTACTAACATTTTATTTCAAGGTCTTGCATTGGTTTGGCGACCTTCAACGATTGTCAATGATTGATTATCATAAGGTCTCTAGTTGGTTTAGAGACCTTCAATAATTGATTATTTAATTCTTGCATTTATGTATTGTTTTGTTATTTTTATTTGTTCTTTTCTCAGTTTTGTCAGGGATCAAATGATGTGATCTGGATATTTTTAGGGCCAGATTTTGCATGGACGCTGATATGTCGCCTGAGGACAACGCATTGACCGTCTCGGAAACCGTGCCGACCGGCCGAGTGCGTTGATAAAGAGGCCTGAAAATGGCCCCCAGGGCCATCTTCAACACATTGGAAAAATTTAGAACTGAATAGCTAATCATTTAAAATCCGGGCCCATTTTTATATAATTGAACAATAAATTTAATACATTGATTTTACTTTTATTTTAATTTTAGGTTTATTTAATTTTTGTTTTTTTAAATGTCTACGTTGGGTGGGAATATTAATAAAACTAGCAGCTCTTGTCTTGTTGTTTCAGCAAGCAACAACAAACTACAAATCAACACTAACCACATATTCCACTCAAATTTCACAAACTAATAATAAACAATCTCTATCAAAGAACACAAACTTCAAACATAATAATTAATAATTCCCAAACGATGATTAAGCTGTCACACCCCGGTTTCATGACACCCCGGGCGCACGACTAATTTGGTTGGTACTTGTTTTTAGTAAATACGCAGCGGAAAACATTTGTATTTATTTATTCAATATATTTAAACAACTCGTCTTTTACATAAAAATATATATATTTATAAACGGGGAATTAACACCCTTTCTTTTCATACAAAACGTTTCACATATATCTGGTAATCAAAACTTTTGTCTAACGATAGTTTTACAAAATTTCCTTAGCCACGAGGTTCCTTAGTGCCTAGGGAATCGTCCTCCTTTCAGCACTATCACTATCATCATAATTATTTGAGATTACCTGAAAACATCTTGAAAATAATACGTCAGCGAAAAGCTGGTGAATAACATGTAACAGACACAAAACAATTTTCAGCATGAATAGTACTAAAGCCATTTCTCCAATGGTGAGCATAATGTGTATATATACTGATTTTTGAATCAATGGCAATACATGTATTGGAGCTCTCTTGTGAATCCTTATCTAAAATACATACGTGGGTTTCAAATGCACACATCACAATTAACTTGTTGTCCAACTAGCTTGTTGCCTAATGTTCAGTTATAACATTGTCGAGTGGTTAGTGTAATTATTATGGCTTGTGATGAGTAAGCATATATATAACAATTTTATTTTTATCCACGTATCCAATCCATAAGATTCATGTGCATCTAAAATGATATGTATCATTGTTAAGTTATTATTATATTATTATTTTGGTTGACGGTCGTGGAACGAAACAAGGAACTTGAAATTTCTTGAAATAAAAAATTGAAGGTCGCCAAACCATGACAAAACCTTGAAATAAAGAATTGAAGGTCACCAAACCAATGCAAGACCTTGAAATAAAAAGTTGAAGGTCGCCAAATGAACGAATGACCTTAAAAAATAAGAATTCAAAGTCACTGAACGAGTTTGAGACCTACCCATTTTCATATTTTTTTTCATTCAACCCCCATAAACACTCTTCCATCTTGATTTTTACCTACTATTGCAAAAAATTCGATATCATGCGTTAGTTAACATATACAACACACCCCTTCTTATGAACCATTACATCTGTTCATAATTACAGAAGTGAAACTAACTTTTTACTATTACAAACTACCTGTATAGAACATATACTACCTTTGACAATATTGAGTATAGTTTAACAGATATATAGTTTAAATAGATTCTAACAGTATGGTAAGGATAGCCCATTGAAATTCATTACAGGTCAAAAACAATATCCAAATTCACCGGTTCGAGTTTGCGTCTAAAACTATCGAAATCCAAACCAACATCATCCTTGTGATATATATAACCAGCAGACCCTCCACCATTTATATGTAGCTTCTAATCTACAACATTAATCAACACTTTTAAAAATGAAAACAATCATCTTATTATTCTCACTTGCATTCATCTTAGCAGCCAATGCAGCTCCTGCTCCTGCTCCCGTGCTCGATCTGGGTGGCAAACCCCTCCGTACAGGGGATGGACACTTAATTATGGGAAAATTGTACAAATAACCATTTGACCAAAATTTTTTGCCAAAATAAACATACAATGCGTCTAAACAACAGGGACGAGACGCTCTTTGCGTCTACCAATCAGACGCTTACACGTGTAAACCCTTAGACGCCTTAATTTTTAAGGTCTCTGTGTCTGATCTTTAGACGCGAGGCTGTTATTTAGACGCAAAGTGCTTTAGACGCGAAGAACTTAAGGTCCCTGCGTCTATACATCAGACTCAAAGCTGTTCTTTAGACGCAAGGTACAACCTTTTTAGACGCATCAATTTAAGAGTATGTTCTTTAGACGCATCAATTTAAGAGTATGTTCTTTAGACGCAAAGTGTACGGATACGTCTACAAGTCTACGGATACGTCTACAAGTGTACGACCCAGACCGTTTCAACCTGACTCGTCCCGTACTGAACCGGACCATTTCGACCCAGCCGGCCCGGTACGACCCGGACCGTTTCTACCCGACCGGGCCCGGTAACGACCCCGACCGTTTTAACCTGACCTGTCCCGTAGTGACCCGGACCATTTCGACCCGAACGGGCCTAGTAGCGAACCGGACCGTTTCTACCCGACCGGGCCCGGTAATGACCCTGACCGTTTCAACCTGACCCATCCCGTAGCGACCCGTACTGTTTCGACCCGACCGGACCTGGTAACGACCCGGACCGTTTTCTACCGGTCGGTTCGAAACCGTTCAGGTCGTTAACGGATGGACAGGTCGAAATAACACGGGTCGTTAATGAGACCGATCTCATCGAAATGGTTTGAGTCGTTATCGGGCCCGGTCGGGTCGAAACGGTCCGTTTCAATACGGGACTGGTCAGGTTGAAACGGTCGGGGTCGTTACCGGGCCCGGTCGGGTAGAAACGGTCCGGGTCGCCACCGGGCCCGGTCGGGTCAGGTTGAAATGGTCTGGGTCGTTACCAAGCCCGGTCGGGTAGAAACGGTCCAGGTCGTACCGGGCCGGCTGGGTCGAAACGGTCCAGTTCAGTACGGGACGAGTTAGGTTGAAACGGTCTGGGTCGTACACTTATAGACGTATCCGTAGACTTGTAGACGTATCCGTACACTTTGCGTCTAAAGAACAGACTCTTAAATTATTGCGTCTAAAAAACAGACTCTTAAATTGATGCGTCTAAAAAGGTTGTACCTTGCGTCTAAAGAACAACTTTGAGTCTATAGACGCAGGGACCTTAAGTTCTTCGCGTCTAAAGCACTTTGCGTCTAAATAACAGCCTCGCGTCTAAAGATTAGACGCAGAGACCTTAAAAATTAAGGCGTCTAAGGGTTTACACGTGTAAGCGTCTGATTGGTAGACGCAATTAAAGAGCGTCTCGTCCCTGTTGTTTAGACATTGTATGTTTATTTTTGCAATTTTTTTGGTCAAATGACCATTTATGCAATTTTCCCCTTAATTATTCCACTAAACGGTCTATATGGATCACTCTATGTGAGGGACATAGGAAAAAAGTCTTGTTCACCTGGAGTTGTACTATCCCATAGCGACGAGGATGGCCTCCCGATTCGTCTCACTCCAGTCAACCCCAAGAAAGGCGTTATCCGCCTTTCCACAGACGTTAACATAAAGTTCTCAGGATCGGCCATTCCTTGTGATGAGTCAAACATATGGAGGATGAAATATGATAAAGGTTTGGAGCAATATGCTGTGATTGCAGGAGGCGTTGAAAGAAACCCGGGGCCAGAAACATTGGAGAACAGGTTTAAGATTGAGAAAACTACTGACGGGGGTTATAAGTTTGTTTATTGTTCGAGCGTCTGCAGCTACTGCAATGTTACGTGCAGCGATGTTGGAATATTTGTAGACAAGGATGGTTGGGCACGCTTGGCACTCAGCAATGTCCTGTTTTCTTTCATCTTCTTCTGAGAAAACATCTTCTCTTCAGATTGAGAAAACATCTATCCGTACTCGAATAAATAATATATGTAACCAGCAACCTTAGTTATGGTTTATTTATGATTGAATAAAGTTGTTGATGGTTGTAACACTTGTATGTGGTTCTTCTATAGAATCTTGTTCATGTTTTGAAACTCATGTGTATAAGAGAGTTATCACAATCCCAACTAAAACCCGGTTTATATCACTCGACAAAAAGTTTATAAGCAAAGCGAATTATCACAATAAGAAACGTTCCTTATTGCTAACAAACAAAATCTTCATCTTTTACGGAGGATTCTCAATAATGGATATACGTCTCCCTTTTTACGGAAACATGTCACAACTCAAATACAATTCCAAAGGGCAAACCCTACTCCACCGAAAATTACAAATATATGAGCATGTATGACCATTCTATTCATTCAATACTCCCTCTCCTCTCTCACCATATACTTCCCTACCACATATTCTTATTCCGATGCCGGGGAGTGGTCACAGGACAACCCTGACCCTGTGACGAATCCTAACGATGTTCTGCTGCAGTCAATTAGGTCACGATTACAAGGCCACTAGGATAACAGAGGACCAGATTCGCCCCGGAAGATTATACCATCCAAGTACGTGTTTCTTTATTGGTGTCATCTGTGGGACGGGAACTAGGATCCTCCATTATTATTCGCCATGACAGAAAATCAAATCACGACTTTGTCAACAGATAGGATATTTATCCTCCAACGCTACCCAGGATGCAGGTTTCAATTTTGAAGATTTTGTAGTCTATAATAATATATCATGTGCAGATTTCGTTACAAAAATTTTTTTTTACAACGAACCAGGAAGCAGCATGGACGAACACCCCCATGAAACCAAACCCAGAGATGGTAAGACCTTCACTGCCACCGCGGCCACCACCACCACCGACATAAATGTGAATCTTCATGGATAGTTTTAAGTGATGAGGGTAGTTTGGTAAATCATGGTCTTTTTTTGATGTGGATGTCTATTCTTGTAGTTATTTATTTATATTCAGCACAGCATCCATTACAAGTCAAAAACCCCAGTATCAAACTTCAACTTTGTGTCTATATTAAAACTATGGAAACTCCAAACCAACACATGATGATGGTTTTAAGCTACCAAACTTCTTCCCACCATCTATATCTATATTATATGTCTTTGTTGTAGTTAATTATATATATTGCAAGTTGCAACTGTATGCTTTAAATTCTTTACAAGTCAAAAACAGTATCCAACTTCAACTTTGAGTCTACAACTATGGAAACTCCAAACCAACAACACATGATGATGGTTTTAAGCTACCAAACTTCCTCCCACCCTCTATAAATAGCTTTTTATCTGAATCATTCACCAACACTTTCAAAAATGAAAACAATCATCTTATTATTCTCACTTGCATTCATCTTCACTGCCAATTCAATTCCTGATCCGGTGCTCGATGCCCATGGAAAAAGCCTCCGCCCAGGGGTCAAATACTACGTTAAACCAGCAGTTGGAGACGGTTATATTCGCGGGCTCAGTTTGGCGCCGGTCGGAAACAAGTCTTGTCCAGCTGCAGTTGCACAAGCCGGGGGTGACGAGAAGGACCTCTCGTTAATTTTCACTCCGGTCAACCCAAGGAAGGTGTGATCCGTGTTTCCACAGATGTTAACATCAAATTTTCAGGTTCCAACAGTTGTAATGAGTCAAATGTATGGAAGTTGAAATATAATGAAGTTATAAAACAATATACTGTGATGGTGGGAGGTGTTGAAGGAAATCCAGGGCCGAAAACATTGGATAACTGGTTTAAGCTTGAGAAAAGTACTTATGGCGGCTATAAGTTTGTTTTCTGCCCTAGTGTCTGCAGCTACTGTAAGGTTATGTGCAGCGGCATTGACACATTTTTAACCAATGATAGTGAAGGGCTACCGTTGGCACTCAGCAATAATACTATTTATCCTTTTTCTGTCATCTTCCACCGCTAGTTCTATCAGTCTTGCTATTTCATTGGCGGTCGACTAAATTAAATATGTAACGAGCAGCCTTAGTTACTGTTTATCTATGTTTGAATAAAGTCGTTTACATTTGGTATGATGCATTCTTGATAGTGTAACTGCACTATTGTATATATTGTATTGCATGCCACGATGGTTAGCCAAATGACTAACTTAACTAATCATAATGACCTAACACACCGGTGTTAGGTGTAACACATAAATACATATATATTTCTAAATCTTTAATTTACTACTTAACATTATAAAAAAAAAAAAAGGTATGTGGAGGAGACCCTCTGGCCCCTGGTATCCTAATTAGATACGATCATCCCACCCCACAAGGGTTATGATCCCGGCAAAATACCTCAAAGTGTTGCCCACAAAATTCGAACCTTGTCTCCCCTTGTGCACAACACTTATCATTGGTAGTGGGTACCACTAAGCTATAAGCCCATTGGTTACTTAACATTATGATGATTAGAGAAATATGTGATGTTGTATATGATAATGTAGAATAAAATGAGATGAACCTCATATTATCTAACTGTTTAATATTAATGAAATCATTACTGTGAAGTTCTTATCCGGTCAAGAATTGTATAATTTCGGGAACCCGGAATTCAAGGGGTAGCGTCCCCTTGGGCGTTGTGATCCCTTGGTTGATGAAATATAATTCAAGTACGTTCCTATTCTCATGCATGCACGTGCAAGTTAAGTTTGAATAAAGAGTCGTTGCCAAGGTTGTTCAGTTGTGACCGGTTATTCAGCTGAAGTCCTAGTCTCTTGGGTTGATCCGATTCATTAGTGTTACCGTTATGTTATTTGCTTATTTAAGTCATTCAGTTGTTTCCTTTTCTGTTCATGTACTCTCAATTAGTTCATTAATAAAAATCGTGCATTGCAGTCAATTGAGTGTTCATCTGTGTGTTATTGTTTATGCTCATACCAACACGTGGTATCAGAGCTAGAGTGTTATCATGGCTGATCCAAGTAATGTTTCAAACCAAACTCACACCCCTCTTCCTATCTTCAAAGGAGAAGGGTATGAGCACTGGAATATTAGAATGAAAACTATTCTAAGGTCCAAAGGGCTGTGGGATCTTGTGAATCTGGGAATGACCAATCATGGTGATAATTTAGAAGAAGCAAGAAAAGAGATGAAGAGGGATGCTCAGGCTCTTGCTGTGATTCAACAAGGTGTCCATGACAACTTGTTTTCACGCATTGCTGGTGCAGACACCTCTCAAGAAGCCTGGGATATCCTACGTATGGAATTCCAGGGAGACTCACAAGTGCAGGCTGTAAAGCTGCAAGGATTGAGAAGAGAATTCGAAAATCTGGCCATGAAAGAAGGAGAAGCTGTGGGAGATTACTTCTCAAGGGTGATGGCCATAGTGTGTCAACAAAGATCATATGGTGAAGAAGTTGCAGATCAGAAAGTGGTTGAGAAAATTCTGAGAAGCCTGACAACTAAGTTTGATTATGTTGTCCCCTCAATAGAAGTGGCTTACGATCTCAGTACGTTGACTCCAGTTAAGTTGATGGGGTCTTTACAATCACAGGAAGAAAGGATGAATGGCAGATCTGGAGAAATGAAGAATGAAGATAAAGCTAAGACTGAAGAACAGGCTCTACAAGCCTATAATCCCAACAGGAGGTTGAACTTTGATCAACCAAATAGAGGGAGAGGAAGAGGATCATATAGAGGAAGAGGGAAAGGAAGAACAAGTGATGACAGAAGTAGAGGGCCACAATGCTACCAATGTAACAGGTTTGGTCATGTGAAAAGAGAATGCTGGTTCAATGATGAGGGACAGGCTCAAGTGGCTGCAAAGACAGAAGAAAACAATGAAAGTGGTGATGATACCCCTTATCTATTTATGGCACTAACTACCTGTGAAACTGAGAATCCTAGTCTATGGTTCATAGACTCTGGATGCTCAAATCACATGACTAGTGCTAAATCCAGCTTTACAAGTCTGGATGAATCATTTAAACTGGGGGTAAAACTGGGAGACAAAAAGAACCTTGTTGTGGAAGGGAAAGGAACAATAAAGATCAAGATGAAAGACGGCAGTACCAGGTACTTAGATGATGTTTACTATGCTCCAAATCTTGAATACAATTTAATGAGTGTAGGTCAACTTATGAGAAAAGGGTATGCCTTACTCTTTGATGATGGAGCCTGTTCTATAATCCACAAGGAGACCCAAACTGAATTGATGAAAGTTCAGTTAGCTGCCAATAACATGTTTCCTCTAGATGCCACTAAAGTCAAAACTAGTGGCACCTCTAGGAATCATGAAGATACTCAACTATGGCACTATAGATTTGGACATCTACATGTTCAAGCACTGCAGCAGATGTACAACAAGCAGATGGTGTTGGGCCTACCTCAAATGAAAGAATACAGCAAGTGTGAAGGCTGTGTACTTGGGAAACAACACAGGTTACCCTTCCAGTCAAGCACCAAGAGAGCCACTCAGCCTTTGGAGATTATCCACACTGATGTATGTGGACCTATGCCAGTCAGAAGCTTGGGTGGTAGTAGGTATTTCCTACTCTTCATTGATGATTACACTAGAATGACATGGGTGTATTTCCTTGAGAAAAAGTCTGAAGTTTTTACAAAATTCAAAATTTTTAAGGCTCTTGTTGAGAAACAAAGTGGGAAATTCATTAAAGTGCTTAGAAGTGATAGGGGTGGGGAATATTGTTCTAATGAATTTGATGCCTTCTGTGAGTTACATGGCATCAAAAGACAGTTGACAGCCCCCTACACCCCTGAACAAAATGGGGTCAGTGAAAGGAAGAATAGGACAGTGGTAGAAAAGGCTCAATGTATGCTTCATGCTAAACACATGCCTAGCTACTTCTGGGCCGAAGCAGTATCTACTGCTGTCTATATTCTTAACATATCACCCACTAAAGCTTTGGATGCTAAAACTCCCATTCATATGTGGTCTGGTGAAAAGCCAGAAGTGGATGGGTTAAGAGTTTTTGGGAGTATAGCATATGGTCTAAAGCCAGGGCAATTTAAGCACAAGTTCGAGTTTAATACAGCTAAGTGTATTCTTATTGGTTGTGCCTCTCCAACCAAGGGATATAGATTGTACAACCCTTTAACTAAGCAGATTATCACCAGAAGAGATGTTGAATGCTTTGAAGATTTAGAATGGGATTGGTCCAAGGTGAAGAATGATCAAAATAAGCACTTATGGGACTTAAGTGTTTTTGATGATTTGCTTGATCTCAACAATGACAATATTGCCCCTGGTGCTCAAGCTCAGCCTGAATCATCATCAAATGTGGGTACTAGTGAGAATGGAAGTTCAAGCAATCAAAATGCAGCTGCAAGTTCAGGAAGTGGTCCAGGATGTGATGCTAATGCTACTGTTGATGCATCCTCAACATTGATAAAGACAAAGGCCCTAAGTGAAGTTTATGATCAAACAAGTCCAATGCAGGACTATCTGGTATGTGAATTTGCTTTGAATATCAGTGATCCCTTATTCTTTGAAGATGCAGTTAATAAAGAAGAGTGGAGAAAGGCTATGCTGGAAGAGATACAATGTATAGAGAAGAATGACACTTGGCAGTTAGTAAAGGCTCCAGCAGGCAAGAACATTGTGGGATTGAAATGGCTGTACAAGACTAAGCTTGGTCCAGATGGTAACATAGTGAAGCACAAGGCACGTCTAGTGGCAAAGGGCTATTCTCAGAGAAAAGGAGTAGATTTTCAAGACACATTCGCTCCAGTTGCCAGATTTGAAACCATTCGAACTATTCTAGCAGTTGCTGCACATCAAGACTGGAAAATATTCCAACTTGATGTCAAATCTGCTTTCTTAAATGGAAGGTTAGAAGAAGAGATCTATGTGGAGCAGCCTCAGGGGTTTGAAATCAAAGGAGAGGAGGATAAAGTGTATAAGCTTCATAAGGCTCTTTATGGTCTCAAGCAGGCTCCAAGAGCCTGGTACGCCAGAATTGATGCCTATTTCTTAAGTTGTGGCTTTGTCAGGAGTTACAATGAACCAACGCTATATGTGAAGAAAATGAATGAGACTGGTATTATGTATGTCTGCTTATATGTCGATGATATCATTTATACAAGTCACAATGCAGATATGTTACAAGAATTCAAGAAAGGAATGATGGAAGAATTTGAAATGTCTGATCTTGGACATCTCAAATACTTCTTGGGACTTGAAGTACAACAATTGAAGACAGGAGTATTTGTGAATCAAGAAAAATATGCTACTGAGCTGCTGAGGAAGTTTGGCATGGAAGATTGTGCATTGGAAGAGACTCCTATGAATACTAATGAAAAGTTAAGATGTGAAGATGGAGCAGATTCGGTTGATGCAGCCATGTACAGGAGTTTGGTTGGTGGATTGATGTATTTACAACACACCAGGCCAGACATCAGTTTTTGTGTCAACATGTTATCCAGGTATATGCAAAGGCCAAGCAAGAATCATTTTGGTGCTGCAAAACGTATTCTTAGATATGCTGCAGGAACTTTAAAGTATGGATTGTGGTATGCAAAGGCAAGAGAGATCAAGTTATGTGGATTCACTGACAGTGATTGGGCAGGATGCTTGGATGATAGAAAGAGTGTTTCAGCAAATGCTTTCAATATTGGAAGTGGGGTAATATCCTGGTGTACCAAGAAGCAGCAGACAATAGCCTTATCTAGTACTGAAGCTGAGTACATCTCAGCAACAGGAGCTGCTTGTCAAGCCATCTGGTTAAGAAGGATTCTAAGTGATTTGGGAGTTGAGCAAAGAGAACCTACTGTTATATGGTGTGACAACAGGTCCACCATTCATCTGTCCAAGAATCAAGTTTTAGATGGGAAGTCTAAACACATTGAACTAAAACACCATTTCATTCGTGATATGGCTGCTCAGAAACAAGTGGTACTTGAGTATTGTGGTACAAGTGAACAAGTAGCTGATGTGCTTACTAAAGCTTTGAGCAGAGAAAAGTTTTTGTACTTCAGGAGGTTGTTAGGTGTTAGGGAACTTGAATTAAGGGAGGGTGATGAAATATAATTCAAGTTCCTATTCTCATGCATGCACGTGCAAGTTAAGTTTGAATAAAGAGTCGTTGCCAAGGTTGTTCAGTTGTGACCGGTTATTCAGCTGAAGTCCTAGTCTCTTGGGTTGATCCGATTCATTAGTGTTACCGTTATGTTATTTGCTTATTTAAGTCATTCAGTTGTTTCCTTTTCTGTTCATGTACTCTCAATTAGTTCATTAATAAAAATCGTGCATTGCAGTCAATTGAGTGTTCATCTGTGTGTGTTATTGTTTATGCTCATACCAACATTGGTGGGGGTTTGAGGGCAACACTCTACACTGGGTCTAGTGGCAGAGCACTAGTGTGGGTTTCGCTACCCAATCAGCAAGCGGTTCACTAGGTGATTTTGTTTCCCTTAAACATGCTTCATTGAAAATGCATTGGATTTGCATGGACAGCTGAAAGTTGTATGGAAAACTGATCTCTAAAAGTGACCCAATATTAATGGCAAGCTGGTCCAAGCAGTGCCAAAATGGTATCCATTACAAATCAACAGTTTAAGTTTGCGTCTAAAAATTAACTATCGAAATCCAAAACTAACATCATCTAAAACTACCAAACTTCCGCCATCTATAAATAGCAATTCAAGCGTTTAATCGACATCATTCATCACTCACCAATACTTACATATAAAAATGAAAACAGTCGTCTTATTCTCACTTGCATTCATCTTAGCAGTCAATTCAGCTCCTACTCCTGCTCCCGTGCTCGATGTCAATGGAAAGTACCTCCGTGCAGGGGCCAAATACACAGTTATGTCAGCTCAAGACAGTGAAAATGGTGGATTCTTTCTACTATTGTTCAATAACAAGCGATGTCCAGCTGGAGTTGCACAATCCCGATTAGAAGAGGATACCCTCTCCTTGACTTTCACACCTGTCGATCCCAAGAAAGGCGTGATCTGTCTTTCTTCTGATGTTAACATAAAGTTCTCAGGTTCCACTGGTTGTAATGAGTCAAGCGTGTGGAAGATAAAATACGATAAAGCAATTAATGAAGCAATATGCTGTGATGGTGGGAGGTGTAGAAGGAAACCCGGGACCAAAAACATTGGAGAACTGATTTATGATTGAGAAAACTAGTGACGGTTATAAGTTTGTTTTCTGCCCGAGTGTCTGCAGCTACTGTAAGGTTTTATGTGCAGGGATGTTGGCATAGTTGAAGACGAAAATGGTTGGCAACGTTTGGTACTCAGCAATGACGCGTTGTCTTTGATCTTCTTCCCTGTTAACTAGTTCCGCCTGTCTTACTATTCCATCCGTGTTCGAATAAATGAACTATATGTAAGTATGTAACCATGTATGTATATGTTTGAAACTCAGGTATACATATAACAAGAAATAAGAGCGAATATTGAAACTGGTCAATTAATACTTAATGTACTTAGCTATTAGCTATCTACCTATCAGTCCCTTAAAAGATACCACATTACCACCATTCTATATGGCACAAATAAGATCAATGCACAAAATGGCTATTGGTCCTTGTTAAGAGGCTTTTAATAATCCAGATCAATTAATGCTTAATGTATTTTTAATTGTTTGCTTTAAATTATTGTTTAATTTGTTGATGGTAATTTAGCACAGCATCCAATACATGTCAAAAACACTCACCACTTTAATGTCTAAAACAATCAGACATTTTTTTAACGGCAAATTACTTTCATTCAACACCCAAAATATACATTACATTGTACAAGTAAGACACTAACACAATGTAAACGCCCGTAAAATCACCTGTAGTTACTACTATTACACCAAAAATTTCTACCCCATGTCGTCAAAAATCGCGCATCTCTCTCATTTCATAATGCGTTCAGTCGTCCTATGTTTGTACCCAATGAAAACTCTGAGATGCATTTCTCCAAGGATCCCGCCAATTGGATATACCGTATTCATCTTTTTGTGATATTCCCCGTTCGTATCGTATGGTTGTTCTCCTCACCCTTCCTCACAGATGCTTGGCCTTCTTCAACTGTGCTTCTCCTACGTCTAGTCCACTTTTTAGGAATAGTCTCAATCTTTTGCTCAACTTCACCCCTTGAACCGAAATAATAGCATTCACCATTTTTCTCGTTGTTTTGCTTCAATACCCCCGGTGAGCCAAAGTAATAAATATTATTATTACTAATGCCACCACCATCCACGTTTTTATTATTATTTATTGCTTCAACATCTCCCACTTTATTAATCCTACAATGCAAGCCATCCACCCTTCCTTCACCATTACTTTCAAATTGCTCAATATCGTGGTCATGTTCACCCATAAGTTTCTTGGTCCCATCATGCTTTTCAATGTCAGTTGTATCTAATTGCTTCTTGGAAACTGTAACGTCATTGTTATTAATATTAGATGCCTTGGAACCGTTCTCAAGACATCCTCCCATCGAGATTTGAACATGAAGAGCTGCTGCATTATTATATTCCAACTTTTCCATTTCCCCATGCACACCTAACGGATCAATTTCAACCGGCGACTTTTCGTTGCCGTCTTTGTGCCGATCACCAGCACTGTTCACCTCCTCTCCACCTATCTCACCCTCTTCCACCTCGTCTGAACAACCAGCAACGACCCTTCTGACCAGGCCGGGCGCATGTGTTTATCTGAGGACAACTCTTTGATAACATCTCGTATTTTCAAGTTATAATCTTCTGTGACCCAAACCTTATACCGAGTCCCTGACCAGGATAATATCATCTCCTCGTCGATTCTTCTACCCTCCGTCGAAAGAACCCAGCAGTAACCACATGAACTGTCTTGATCCGACCAAGAGAATTCAGACTCACCGACAAGTTTACCAAACTGTCCCCCAGTTTTATCAAACATCCTATTATCCCGGAGGTGCACCGGTACCCCCTCTATTTTTAGCCAAACCAAACGGTTATACTGCAGATCCTGGCCTTTCCACAAAGATGCATCTATGATAACACTGCTCCAAGCCTTGGCTTCGCTCTCAATGAACCGAAGAGCCAACCTCTTCTCCCTGAACACCACCATACACTTTAAACCCCCCAAGTAAGTTACCGGATTTTCCGA
Source organism: Ambrosia x helenae (assembly GCA_030844895.1). Taxonomy (NCBI): domain Eukaryota; kingdom Viridiplantae; phylum Streptophyta; class Magnoliopsida; order Asterales; family Asteraceae; genus Ambrosia; species Ambrosia x helenae. The sequence goes on from CM061229.1 coordinate 33,962,158, forward strand.
GTAACCTCCGACATCCAACAACGTTCTTAACTCTTCCAATCCTAACACATTCTTCACTTCGACGATCACCGAACGCATCATGCAGTGATCCGGGTACATTGCTATCCTTTCATCTGCTTCCACGATCTTCAGGGATGGTTTCTCTGCCTCAGGAACCCCACTAAAAGCTGCTTTGAACGACCTACCATTGAACTTACCTTCCTGACCAACTGGTGAAACTTCCGGGGGTGGTGGATGTAAATGTTAGACTTCTGGGTTTTCACGGGAAATTTATGGACAATCTTATTATGTTTTTTATCAAACTTAGCTAAAGAGACACTAAGTTTGGCTTCGTAAATGGTCACCGTATTCATCCCTCGCAGAGTAGAGACTATATCTGTCACTCCTGCAATCCTGACAAAACCAAAAAAGTTCCCTCTTGAGTCTCGTTTTCGAGCCACATAAGAGTCCTTTACTACCCCATGTGGTTGGAAAGCCTTCCAAAGTAAAGAGTCAGAGACCCCTCCCGGTAGATTAGCCACATAAAAAGTTGTTACCGGAGATCTCTTCTTCCGGTGATCCACGTCCGTCTAGTCCTCTTCTTCCGGCACCATTTACTGTCATGCACCCCAAAATTCTACAATGGACTAGCTCAATAGCTTTAGCAACTTGATTCAACCTTGCAATTGCTTTGAAGTACACCTACTGACTTGTGCGAGTCTTCATAGGATTGGGGTTGGGTTGTTCTAAGGAGTGTTCTTAGTTTCTACACCATTGGATTGTGTGAGATCTGTGGGGCTTGCAAGCTTTATTTTTAAGTGAGTTCAATTGCTGAACAATATGATATTGTTTCAATCTAAAAATTAATTAGCTAACTTCTGACCATCTATAAATAGCTTTTAAGCTACATATCATTCAGCTAGCAATACTTTTAAATATGACAACAATTATCTTATTCTCACTTTCATTTGCATTCATCTTCACAGCCTATTCAGCTCCAGCTCCTCCTGTGCTCGATTACAATATTGGAAAATACCTCCGCACAGGGGTCAAATACTACATTATGCCAGCAGCACTAGACGGTGAATGTTGGTTCAGACCCTTTAAAACACACACTACACACAGTTATGGATGAATGTTCTGTGTATCTATCTGCTTCAAAGGAATCACAATATTAAAAGGAAAATAACTCTTGAATATGGTAGGAATGGAAGTGTACGAGTGTTGTAGAAAGAAAAGTTCATACACTTTACTTTATTCAATAACCAAACAAGCTATAAATAGCCTTACACCAAATCACCTACTAACATAAAAATAGCAACTAACCACTAAAGAACCGGTACATCCTATGACCCACTTTTACTTCTACCCAACGTACACTTTCTCCATAGAATTCGGTCAACCAAAGTACCAAGTGTTAGTACATGATGTCCCTAGGCTAGTATATTGGATGTTTGGACGTATTTCGGGGTGTTTGGAGACGTTTATATGCGTTTTGGGGTGTTTCGAGAGGCATCAGGCGATTGTGGAACAGTAGCATGCGATTGGGGCCCTAATTGTGTAACTGTTCATGCGATTGGGCTGGTTTCCATAGGCGATTAGCCATAATCGCCTATTGGATGTCTGCTAATCGCCTGATAAGGTTTGTTCGTACCCGGGAGGTATAAATAGGCCTATTCTCAACCCTAGAGCTCAGTTCTTGCCACACACACTCTCCAAACACCCTCCCCTAGTCTGAGACGTCTGATTTGATCATTGTAAACACTCGAGCTCTGTTTTAGTGATTAATCTATAATCTTTTGACCCGTCACTACAAAAAAAGTAACCATCAAAGACTAAAGGATTAGGGACTGATATATCAGTCTCAAATAGATAGTATCAAGGACTGACTTATCAGTTACTGATTATATTAGGGACTGATTTTTATGTGACCGATGTTAGTGACTAAAAATCAGTCACTAATATTTTGGCACCTTATTTGAGACAAAATTTCAGTCACGGATATGTTTGGGTAATTTAAGGTTTTGGTAGGAAACTTATTTGCAACTGAATTTCAGTCCAGAATGGGTTCCCTATATAATGAAAAATGGCGCAAATGTATGGGCAACTGATATTCAGTCTCTAATACCGAGGGAACATATTAGAGACTGAAAATTAGTCATTAATATCACCAAAACGATTGTATTTTAGCAATAAAGACAAGTGTAAAAAGAAATTTTGGATTTGAATGGTTTTAGATGGCGTTCTCGCTATATATAGGCTGAGGTTCCTGTACAAAGGACATATTTCGTGAGAAGTGTGATAAGGATTAAAAATTGATATGTAGGCATCATTTTTGAACTTAGTCATGATGTTTTGCCTCAAAAAACACAAACATTACAATAAAAAACCAAAAACAATGTATTTTAAGCTTAAAACTTAAAACACCATGCTAAGAACATTAAGCAGTGTGTTTTAGTTGTTTTTAAAATTTAATGCCTATAATACATTGCTTTGTGTTTGGTGTTTTTCAAGTTAAAACAACCTAAAACATCATTCTTAGATCCAAAACATGATGCCTACATGTCAATTCTTAATCCTTCTCACACTTCTCACAAAATATGTCCTTTGTACATGAACCTAAACATATATATATATATATATATATATATATATATTACATACTTATATTATACTATATGACAAAAATTACAAAAAAAATAATGTTCATTAATATTTTTGTTTGTAACGTAACCTCACACACATAGGGTTGTTTTACGAGCCGAGCCGATCCGAGCGGAGCTTTGCTCGTTTACAAACTGAACCGAGCGGAACGGCTTGTTTACAATCGAGCCAAAAACCGAACGAGCATTCTTCGAGCGTAAATTTTCTGGGCGAGCGCCGAGCGAGAATCGAGCGGAGAGTAATATGGACGATCATAAAATTGGGATGTTTCCTTCGATGTTTTCATTGTCGGGTGACAACTATGGTCGAAATATCCGATGATAACACTAATAGTGAGATCCTAGTGTCCAATGATGAGGCTTAGATTGAGGCTACTGAGGTGATGATCATACGTCAGAGAACAATTGTTGCATTTTAACGTAGGTGTGATATCAAAACGATAATTATATTTAGTGTTAAATTTTTATTGAGTCAAGTAGGCTAGTATATTTTGTTTGCATATACTGAGTCAAATTCAATACAATGTTATATATAAAGCCATAAATTTATCTGTAAATTGTGTGTGTTTACTATTAATAAATAAAAAAATTATTCGAGCCGAACCGAGCCGATCGGCTCATATACAACCGAGTAGAAGATCGAGCGAGCATTTTCTAAACGAGCGACGAGCGATTTGAACAGCCCTATACACACATTTGATTTTATAGCCTCTATTTTTTTTTAAATTTTCTTTTTTGTTTATAATAACTTGCTATCATTAATTGTGAAAGGATTCTAAATTCCCCCCCCCCCCCTTTACTATACAAAATTTCAAGCCCCTTTTATTCCCGCTCCTTGTATTCTTGCTCCCAGATCCCTCTTCTATATTCTTTCTCATCTTGATGCTCTTCAACTATCCAACGAAAATTCGACCGACAACGTAACCACTTCAGAGCTCCCCGGTGATCCCAAAAATTGTAAACAATCTTATGGTTCGATGGGTTTCGAGTTTAATCACAAATCACAGGTAAACAATTTCCTAGTTCAAAATCATTTATAGATGTAGAGAGATCGTGTGGCTAAGCTTTAAGTATCTTTATTGTGTTTTAAATAACGTGCAAATTGAGGTATACTTATTAATCTCAATTTTGGCGAAATTGTATGTTTTGTTTGTTTCAGACAAATCGTGATGAGAAGCGGTTGATGAATGCCACTGTTCTCTGTCAAAGATGTTCACTGATGGTATACGCATTTATAATTTTTAGTTTGAACTTGTTCCTTGATATGAATTTGTATTCATTAATATTTTGCGAAAACGAGAAGTTACTGAATTGGATTTAAATCACATGGTATTAGTAGTGTTGAAAGTCACAACTTTGAATGTAGTAAATAGTTAATCATGCTTGGCAATGGATTATGGTTTGCATTTTATTGTTATAATCTCCGTAGTTTGTATTCACACAAGAACATCAACGTTTGGTGAATTATTCAGAGTTTCTTATGTCGTGCGAACAATATTCATCATGTCTATCTTTTTATTTGGCACTTTTATGTTATGGACTAAACCCATTGCAAGGTATGAGACTTGTCCCACATCAGTTGTATGGGCAACCAATGTGGGGTTTATAACCCAAGTGGGCTCTCTCTCCCATCAGACTAGTCTTTTGGGACGAGTTCTCCTGTTTAGGTTTGTTACAATTTATCCATTTTTTAAACATATATTTTTTTTTGGTATTTTGTTTACTTATAATTTCTATTTTCAAATAACTATTTGTTAACTATGTTTCGTAGATATATTTCTCAATGAAGATCCAATAGGAAAAGGATGGCAACACAATATGTTCAAGAGCACAGTGTTGCTTATTCCGTTCTTATTTTTGCTAGGTAACATTTTGTTGCATTTCTTTCTACTTTTGTTATTTATTATTTACCACATCACCTTTAAGTTTCATTTATGTTCTCTAAAATCACAAGGTGTTATTGAATGTGGTGCTGGAACATGCTCGAAATACTAGAATTCCTTCCTCAAGGTGCATTCATCAAAAAAATGTTAGCGAACAACTACGAATTCTCATGTAAGTCTTTTATATTTCACTTGAGGTTATGGTCTTGTTTCATTATTCATGGATAACGAAATAGAAAGAATTTGTATGACTTGTATTCTATTTGATTTCAACCATTCACATTTTTCCTTATATGATTATATTATGTGACAAATCCACTTATTTTTATTTGTGAATTCGTTTTGTTGACACCATGTACTCTTTGGCTTATACGATTACACATTTATAACACAAATCCACTGATTTGTTGATGTTCAAAGGGTCATTGTGGAGTGTCAATAAAGAGCCACGCCTACTGCTACATTATGCCCATGTTTGTGCATTATCTATTAAAAGGATTATGTTTTCTTTTTACATTCTAGTTTAGTATTTTAATACAAGGCCTACCATATTTGTGCATTATCTCTTGGGTTTCATAATGGTTAAGTATAACTTGACAAGTTTTGCAGCTATTCAGTGCTATTTTTTTCAAAGTAGTAGTATTAGCTTATTTAGTTATTCTAATCAAATAATCATATTACTTTTCTCTTATTTATGTAGGTGGAAAAGCACACAAAAGGCTCATGCGGGGTTATTCAACGTTAGTTTTTGAATGTTTCCTCATGGATTTGTGTTTGTATTTAAGGAGATTTTGTAACTTTGTATATTTTTTTATATAGATAACTAATTTGTAGAACATATTGAGTTGGTTTGTTTCTACATATATATTTGATTTTATACATCACTTAGGACTAATTTGTGATTGAAAATGTTGTCTTGATACCTAGTTATCCGGTACTAGTGACTTCTTGTCTTTAAAAGGCATATCTGAGACTACTATGACTTGGTAATTGCAATTATTTTTCAGTCCCTAAAAGAAACATATTAAGGACTGACAGAGACTATATCCTAGTCTCTAAGCATCTTATTAGGGACAAATGACATGGTTTAAAGAACTGATTATCAGTTATAAAAAAATGCATTGAGGACTAAAATATTATACTATCAAAGACTGATTTTCTGTCACATAAAAATTGTATTAGAGACTGAAATGATGTGGTATTGAGAGACACATTTAGAACTGAATTTATATGTATTTGAGACTGTGTGTTAGTTCCTGTTGGTGCCATGCAATAGGGACTGATGTTTAGTTACTAAAACCATATCTAGGACTAGATATCTGCCACTGACTGGGGACTGGCAAAATCAGTCCCCAATAAACCATTAAAGACTGATTTAGATGTATTGAAGACTGATTTTTCAGTCCTAGATAACCATTTTTTTTGTAGTGCGTTTGTGTGTTGTAACTACTCGTTTATCATTGTTTCAATATCGTATCTGTTATTAGAACAATTTAGAGGGATTCCGCACCTCTAGTATAAACCCCGTGATTGTCGGATTACGCGTTCGCCGGTCCTAACACCAAGTCCAACCTATTAAACTATTAAATAAACTAAACATTAAAACATAAATAATAAATGTTTGTCTTCAAAATATGCAGCCATGCAAACTTGATATTTGAAGTTGAAGCTTATTCCATGCAACCAAATAACTCTTGACCCGTTTGACCCGTATGCAACCATTAAACCCAATAATCACCCCCCTTAATCGGTTGTTCACATCATCAGCTCACAGAACATCAGTTCATCATCCTCATACCGGTTCAAGTTGAGCACCTCTTTTTTCTCCTACTTTGGACATTCCGATATGTAATGCTCGACATCGTTGCATTTGAAGCACTTCACTCGACTCTTGTTCCGTTGTACTCGACCGTCACCTCGACCTCTCCCGGACTCCCGACCTCCACCTTGGCCACGCCCATAGCCGTCACAGTTCGATTTACTACAACCGCAATGCTCACACTTGTGCTCCTTCTCTTTTGCCTTCTCATCGGAACCTGTAAATAAAAATTGGTTTTGATGCTCGGTTTGAGTCTCCTCACCCTTGACTCTTCTTCATACGCCTTAAGCCGACCCACAACATCATCATAACCGACTCAAGTGCCAACTCAAGTGCAACATCAGTTTTGGCTTGAGCTTTGTTTTCAAAACTCAAGTTTAGTTTGGGCTCGACTCATTTCTTATCTATTAGTTAATACGTTAAATAAAAATAATACATAATAGGCTTTTTAGGCTCAATCTCAACTAGAGGTGCACAAATCGGGTTTTTTTAATACCTGGTTCCGGGTATGGAATCGGTTCCGGGCATGGTCGGGTATTACTTCGACCGGGTATTGAAAGAACCGGTTCCAGTTTCTGTTCCAGTTCCTAGCATAAAAAACCATACCCGGTATAAAGGTTCCGGTTTTTCAATACCCGGTTCCGGTTTTTTTCAATACCCGGTTCCGAGAATGGAATCGGTTTCGGGTATATCAGGTATTGAAAAAATCGAGTACACTGGGTATTGAAAAAACCCGGGTATATCGGGTATTGAATTCTTTTTATACAATCACGTCAAAGGGTAGTGCGACTTAGATGATTATAACGCGGTTACAGAATTCTGTGAGTATATTTTTTGAGTATTTGGAAAACCCGATTCCGATTTTTTAATATCCGGTTCCCGCCTCAACATCAAAATGCCAAATAGTCCCGTCGCTTGACACATACTTTTTGAGTATTCGAAAAACCCGGTTGTAACATCCCGTTTTTGTAATATAAATAAAATGTCTTGGTTTATATTTATTAGTGAATGAAAAGGGTCATTGATTGGTAAAACGAACCAATAACATGTGCGATCGATACTCGTGTAATTGAAATTAGTTAACGAGTAAGTGACGAATAACATGATTACTTAAAACATGAGATATAGGCGAGTAATTAGTATTTTAGGAGACCGTTTAGTAATAATATAATATATTATGTTATATTTGGCCCTACTTCGTTTTTAATGAAACATATGTCAAAACGTAGATAATAATAAGCTCGTCTCAGCAGTATATTCAAAATTTTATACAATGTTTATAGTTTAAAAGTTATACGAGAAAAACGAGTGAAGCAGCTGAATTAATTATATTAATATAATTAATATAATAATACAAAAGTTAAATGAAATGTAAGAAACATTATTTTGTACGTGGACTTTGAACTAAAAAGCATTTCATATTTTGTCCCACATCGAATGCGAAGGAAAATTGAGGTGGGTGTCTGTTAGGTTGATTTTGTCCCACATCGACTGAATAAATAATTTGAGCCGCGAACCTTTGCTATATATAGAGAGGCATAGAGATCAATTAGAATATGAGTTTTGTTTTGGGAACGCTCTAATATAAGAGAATCCCGAGCCTATAATACTATGTTGGGTATTGTTATCAGGTATTTTTAGAGCACGAGTAGGAGCACAAGTAAGGAGCCTCTACACCAACTTTCCGTAGATAGTGTCGAGGTATGTTCTCATTTAAGTTATGTTTAGTTAATTATTATTTTTATATTAGTAGTGTAGCGTTATTATTATTAGGTGTTATTATTATTAGGGGTGGGTATCGGGTAGCCTAGCCTTAGTTAGGTATGGACTGATCATCCATGGTTAAAATAAGGTAGCGCTAACCAATATCCAACTGTAATAATAATTAGTTAGGTGTACTGTTACCTAACCTAGGGCTGGTATAATTGTATCAGGACCCTGAGATATTACCTGGTTGTATTAGCGTTGTCACTTGCAAAGGGCTGATAAAGAGGTGAGTTACTTAAACTATTTTCAAAACCTGATACTTGCTCATAAAACTGTTTTGGTGGTGATTGATCATGTATATGCATCGAACCATAGGTGTGGCATCCAGGATTTATATATATTATAATGATCATTATATTTTCCATGCGTGGACATACACGTACGGCTATATGGGGTGTGTTTTACGCCGTATGTGTGAATATATAATGCTTACGCCGGATATATGATTATGGTGACGTGCAAAGCTCATACTTGATCAATAAAATTGTTTTTGGGTGTTTTACTAATGAGTCATTTTATGTGACTCACCAGCTGTGTGCTAACGTATTTGATAGTTGAATAGTGCAAGGAATGGGAGTTCCTAGCTGAGAGTTGGAATACTTTAGACGACTCATCTCATTATGGTTAAGCTTTGTTTAGCTTGGTGGTACTTGGATCACACTGGCTTGTAATAAATACTCAAGTTATGTAATGTGTCAACAGGTATGGATTCAGAGACAAACAGATCTAAAAAAGAACAGAAAAACTTTTATACAAACTTCTGAATCTATCAATCTATTACAGACTCTCAGAACCAAAACAATACTCCAACAACTTATGAATACAAAACCAGTAAACAAGAACTAGACTAGAATACCAGGATCAAGCTCTTATTGAGATGAATAAGAACTGATCTAACAAAACCCAAATCGTTCTAATTGAGAGTAAACGAATACAGAGAAGACTTTTTAACAAGACGACTAAACTCGTACAACGAACAAGAGAGTAGTTTATATAGACAGGATATAGGCTCGGGAGAAACACACCCGAGCCAATAGCCACTGTTGGATGTGTTTAAACAAACACACTCTCATAAGATCTCCACCATTGAATTAGGAATGGATAAAGGGTAGTGGATTGCCAGCTTCGCAATCCACCCTTGTTTTAATTAAAACAATCAGATGGCATATGGGCCAATCTAGTCTCGAAGCCAAACAGCAGCTGCAATCCAACTCTAATCCAAAGCCCACAGCTACAACTTTAACCAGCTACTAGCCCAATCTCCAATCTCGTTCAAGTCCAATAGCAAAGTCCAATAGCAAAAACAAATTACAAAATAAAAATGTGTAAGTAAATTTGTAATATTATGATATATAATTTTAACACCCCCCCCCCCTCAATTTGAATTTACCTGGACCAAATGGGTCAAACAAATGAAGTTGTCTACAAGCATTTATATGTTGATGAACTAAAAGTCCTTTTGTAAAAACATCTGCCAATTGATTTTGAGACTCAATTTTAAAGGCTTAATAACACCATTTGAAACTAAATCTCTTAGAAAAAATAAGTCAATGCCAAAGTGTTTAGTTTTATCATGAAAAACTGGGTTGGCAGCTATTGCCAAAGCAGCACTATTATCACAATGTAAACTAACAGGCAACTGAACCATTACATTTAGTTCACTCAACAAATCTTTTAACCATACAACTTCACAAGCCACAACACACATGGCTCTAAATTCTGCCTCAGCAGATGACCTAGACACAGTAGATTGTTTCTTACTTTTCCAGTTAATCAAATTGCTACCTAAGTATACACAAAAACCTGTTATAGACCTTCTAGTCTCTATACATTTTCCCCAATCAGAATCTGCATATGCATTTAGACTAAAACTACCAGTTTTTGTAAAATAAACACCTTTACCAGGTGCTCCTTAAGATACCTGAGTAACCTCATTGCAATCTTTAAATGACACTTATAAGGTTTATGCATATACTGACTGAGGAAGTGTACAGTATAGGCTATATCTGGTCTAGTGTGTGACATTAAATCAATTTACCAACCAACTGTTGATAACCAGTAATATTGATTAGGGTTTATCCACACCAACTATCATATTATAACTACATGGCTGGGTTCAATTGGATTCCCAACAGGCTTACAACCTGTTAATCCATATTCAGCCAGCAACTCAGAGCAATATTTTCTCTGAGTTAGACACAAACCATCAGAATCTCTGATAACTTCAATTCCCAAAAAAATATTTAACTCACCAAGGTCCTTGATTAAAAACTGTCTTAATAGCATGTTTAACTTTTTCAATCTCATCTACAGAGTTACCAGTTATGATTATAATCAACAACATATACCAATAAGACTATAACACAGAATCACAAACCTTAGTAAACATAGAAACATCAAATTTACTTTGAGTAAATCCAATATCAAATAATGCAGCAACTAGCTTAGCATTCCACATTCTTGGGGCTTGTTTTAAGCCCATACAAAGATTTATTTAGCTTACATACTTTATTACTATTATCAGTATTAGTAAAGCCTTCAGGAATAGACATATAAACATCTTCCAATAAATCTCCATACAAAAAAGCATTATTTAATATCTAGTTGAAACAATTTCCAATCATTTTCAACAGCCAAAGATATCACACATCTAATAGTAACTAGTTTAACCACAGGAGAGAAGGTTTTCATCAAAGTCTATTCCTTCTTTCTGACTAAACACCCTTAGCTACTAATCTAGCTTTAAACCTCTCAATCTCTCCATTTGCTTTATATCTGATTTTAAAAATCCATTTACAACCTATTTTTACTTCTACCCTTGGGTAAATCAACAATATCCCAAGTGTTGTTCCTATGTAGAGCCTCTAATTCCTCATTCATAGCTTTGATCCAATTAGGATCTTTAGAAGCTTCTGAATAATTCCTAGGCTCAACACTTTTATTTAGAACAGAAGCAAAACATTGATTTTCTAGTGAAAGGTTAGAATAGTTAACCACTTTTTCAAAACCATACATTACCTTTCCATCTACTATAAAAACTGTAAGTCTTTTAGGAAAGACTGACTCTCTACTAGACTTTCTCAACACAGATTCAGATAGTCTCTCAGTATCACCCTCAGGTTCTAATTGTTGTCACCCTCAGTACTCACACCCTCTGCCCTATCAGATTCTAGACTAACACTACTAGCTGCTCTTTGTTAGCCTGTTTAGGCTGTATCTTATGAGCCAAGCCTTTAGAGGTTCTGTCTACAGAACCTGATTGCTGAGTGTAGTGTTGTTCCTGAGTCTAATTTTCTGAACCATGTTCAGAACTAACCTTTCCCTCATCATTGGGATCATTTACCCCTAAGATATCTGAATCTGTGTCTTCATAGAAGTCAAAGAAATTAATATTTGTAACTTGTTTTAAAAATGTTTGAATCAAACTTTTCATAAACAGTTTTTTCTTTAAAAGGAAATTTTTTTTCAAAAAACTTAACATCTCTTGAGAAAAATATAGTTTTACTGTCTAAACTAAACACCTTATAACCCTTTTCTCACAAGAATAGCCTATGAAAACACACTTTTCACTTCTACTTTCTAACTTGTTTGACTCATTTAAGACTGTACAAAAACACAGACACCCAAATATCCTAAGGTGGTCAAGGAAAGGCTCAAAACCATACATCAACTCATAAGGGGTCTTTCCGGCTAGCACAGAAGAGGTGTCCTAATGATCAAATAAGCAGCAGTCAATATACATTCAGACCAAAAACGAACAGGTAATGAACTTTGAAACAACAAAGCCCTAGCAACATTAAGTAAGTGTCTATGTTTTCTCTCAACCACCCCATTCTGTTGGGGTGTATATGCACAGGTTGTCTGGTGTATGATACCTTTTGAATTACAAACTTCTTTGAACTGTTTATTAACAAACTCAGTTCCATTATCAGACGTGAAAACTTTCACTTACTTTTGAATTGAGTGTTAACTATATTTACAAAGGTTACCACATATTCAAAAACTTCAGTTTTAGTTTTCATCATACATACCCAGACACCCAAAAAAAAAAGTGTAATCATCCACTATAGTTAGGAAATACTTATTACCATCTCTATCCGGAACTTCATAAGGACCCCATACATCTAAGTGAATGAGATCTCCTAAGTTAACAGTTTTATGTTGGCTTAAAGGGAATGGTTCCCTGTGTTGCTTAGCTCTAAAACATACTTCACATGGATCAGTGTTATTAATGTTTGTCAAAACTAATTTTAGTTTTCAAAACATTCAACACTTGATCTGAAGGATGTCCTAGTCTAGCATGCCACAAATCATATATCTTTTTATTATCTAAACCAACCTTATTAGACACACAAGCATTGCCACACATGTACAGACCATCCATTTGTTTACCAGTCACCAATGTTTTTCTTGGTTAACAAATCTGAATATAAACAAGTATGTTCATCAAAACCTATATACAACT
>CM061229.1:33974833-34033087 GCA_030844895.1 Ambrosia x helenae
CCTTGTGTTATGATTTTGATCCTTGTTTCTTTCGTTGATTTGGTAGGTTGTGACTGGACCACGCGGCGCTGTTCAAACAACCAAAGACAAATTGAAGTGTTCTACATTGATTATGGAAATCAAGAAAACTGTTACATACAACCAGTTACGCCCTCTGGATCCATCTGTATCCTCTGCACCTGGACTGGCTCAACTTTGCCAGCTGGCATACTTAAAGGTACCTACTTTGGAGGAGGATTATGGGCATGAGGCAGCTATGCATTTAAGTGAACATACACTAAGTGAGCAAAGGAATTCAAAGCAGTAATTGAGGAGAGAGATACTTCTGGAGGAAAAGTCAAAGGTCAAGGAACTGGAAATATTCTCTTGGTAACTTTGATCGATGAGGGATCGGACACCAGTATTAACGCTATCATGCTCAAGGTTCGTATGTTTGTACCCCTCACTATTGTCCCACAAAGACCTTTCTGAATCCATCCAGATTAGAAGTGGAAAAACGGGGGGTCGGGTAATAAGTCAAAATGGCATTTCTTTTGGGCTGGTTTCACCTGAAACATTTTTGTTTGAAATCTTGGAACTTTTATAGGGTCCAATATGATTTACATAATTATATTCTTCCACTAATAATATATTTTTTAAAACCTAAATCTGAACATGGTGCAGGGAGGAAGTAGCAAGATTGGAGAAAAGGAGGAGATGGGAGCCAAAAGACAGACAACAAATGCTAGATGAATTAGAGAAGTACCAGGAAGAAGCGCGTACCAAAAGGCTGGGGATGTGGGAGTATGGTGATATCGAGTCTGATGATGAGGAAAACCTCTCCCCGGTGCTAAGAAAACCGGTGCTGGAAAACGTTAAATTCGCCTTGCAGCTCGAGATTATTACAAGGAGAGAAAGAGAGAGAGAGAGAGAGAGAGAGAGAGAGAGATGCTGCAAAAAAATAGAAGTTTATGTTTTTTTTTTGTTTTGGGAGGTATACCACCTTTGGGGCGTTAATTTTATATTTGGTAGAGGACAATTTTGTTTTGTTGTCATTGTAGTTTAATTTATAGACTTAATAAGGTGAGCAGTGATGATGTTAGGATAACAGAGACAATAAGCGGATGTTTGTTTGTGTGATATAAGTTTACTGTTAAAGTTTCTGTTATTTCCATTCGCACCTCAACTCCTTTGCAGGCAGGCATTACTTTTTAAGTTTATTGTTTTAAGTTTCTGTACTTCCATTCTCACCTCAAGTCCGTTGAGAGATCTGGCTGATCATTGTCATGATCTGGTCGGTGATCCTTGAAGGGGTCGATGAAGATGATTGTGTCATCTGAGGCTTTGATGGCGAGATCTTTTCTATTGGTGCTTAGATATGGCGGATTGTTGGAGATCTGGCTGATCGTCGCCACCTTCACATCCCCTTCTGCGATTAAGTATATAGAGTTTTCTGATTTTGAAGGTAGATGAAAATGAGTCTTCATATGAGACGTTAACATTGACATCTAGGCCATCGTTGTCTGGTACTGTTTGAGGCTGTCCTTGGTAGCGTTGGTTGTAAACCCTATTCTGTTTCTGGTCTCTAAATCGAATGTATTGACTCAAGGATTTGTTTTTATTTTCTTCAGTTGATGATGAGATCGTTCTCATTTGAGACTACGATTTTGTTTCTAAACCTCTTTGGACCCTTTGATTCTGAGTATTGCAGTGATATGTTGGTTACGGTTTATGAGGGTTGAAGTGATGACGAAGAGGTCATCTTGGTGTGGCATCAATTGCAGCCATTGTTGTGACCAGTGTCCTGTGTGACGAGTTGCTTTTTATGCTTTTGTGTTTACAACACAGATCTTTGGTGGGTTATTACGTATATTGCAATGATGGTTGTGCTTTCGTTTGAGCAAACACTTTGGACACCTTTTGAGGTTTCGCTAGATGTGTTGTTGTGGTTTCTTTTGAGCGGCTATGTTATCGGCTGATGTGGTCTATCTAACTCCCTTTACGACTTTGATGACTTTGGCATAAAATGTTGTTTTGGCATGGCAAAACCTTGCAGCTATGGCAGACGGTTGTCCAATCTGAGTCAAACCGTTTAACCAAAAAAAAAAAAAAAAACCCAGGACTTAATAGTTTTACCTGACTTAAGGAAGACAATTTTAATAATAACTGCAAAAAGAAACCTGGTAACCCCGTTGCAACACGCCGGTTTTGATAAACTAGTTTATATACTATCATAAAAGCGAACCTCTGGAACATAATAATTTGGAGTTAATAACATGTTTTCATCCATGTGGCTTGCAAATATTGCACAAATGATTCCTGTGGTTTTCAAAATTACACAGTTGGTCCTGATGGTTTAAATTATTCACAAGTAATCCCAATTGTTGCATTTTCATAACATGGATGGTTCTTACTAGCTTACATTGTTAATTGTTTACTTTTTAGTTAATTTTAACACAAAACACATTATGAAAATAAAAATAAATGAGTTAATGGGTTAAATGGGTCAACGTGTGAACCCGTTGTGTTGACACCAACCTGACCCATTTAGCTAAATGGGCTCATGTTAGGTTTGTGCACATCCCTAACTTGTATTTTAAACGGGTGGCATAGACATGACTCAATAAGATAGCGAGAGAAAACCCACGTTAAGTATCAATTTTATTTCTACGTATAGCGCAAGTCACAACTCACGAGTATCGCAAAAGACTCCATTCATACGAGCTTGAGAGCCCTCTACAAACGAGTACTCGGTCCAACTCTTATTCCTCATAACAACCTAATGAATTTGTCTAGAAGTTAAACAGCGAAAACAACTAACAAAATCGATTAAATCTTGAGCCAAAACTAAATCCTGGATTCTACCACAAGCGAAACTGATTGTTCTGATACGCTTAGCCATCGCGCCTTGTGTTCTTCTTCCTAGGCGCGCCTGCATCCTCCCCTACCTCTGTAGTTGAAGGCTTTCCTGCATCCTTCTTTGGTGCCACATTTCCCTTTACCTGATAGTAAATACCATAAGTTAGTATACTTTTTATATAAAATAAGTATTATTCATTAAATGATTTGCTACTCACTTGCTTCTTCTTGATTGCTAACAAGATCTTCAATAGGGGACTAACAATAACAACTGCAAGAGAAACTATGATTCCAACTATAATGGTTGGTTTTTTCTCCGCCTCTTCGATAAGTTCCTACACGAATAGAAAAGTTAAATTTTAGTTACCAAAAAACGACACTAAACCCTAAACCTTAAACCAGAACGACACTGATAACTTACCACAACCTTCATCTTGTGGTCACCCAGATAGGTAGTTCCGCAATCTTGTAAAGAACATCAAACACGGATTTCTGCAACATATAATCAAATTTATCAAAATCCATCAAAAATTATATTTTATAATAGATAAAAGTAAGTGTGAAAAATGACTGCAGTGGCGGATCTAGAAATTAATTTCAGTAGTAACGTTTTTCATTTTTTTCAATTTTGTAGTAACGTTTTCCAAATATCGTAAAAAAACATAAATTTTCCACTCATTTTCCACTACGCATGCGCGGAAGTTGAGTAGCAACGGACGCTGCACCTAGCTTCAAGCTAGTCCGCCCCTGATAAATGAGTCAATATACCTGAATACCAGTGAGGCCATCGATACTAGCCGCTTGTTCTAGTTCTCTTTGATGCGCCTTTTCGACTAAATACTTTGGCCTCCATGTCGCATCCCTAATCGATGCTGCAGTCTTTTCATCACTTGCTATCAAAATATTGTCAAACAAAATACCATCTTGCATTGTCCAGATCTCAATACCAACAGCAGCAACAGGCTCCAAGTTCGGTTTATCAAGTTCAAAGTACTCTTCGTTCGCGATCTCACGAGGCTTCCAAATGCCCATATAGTTAGGATTATCAATAAGTGGAGCATACCATTTACCTTTATACTCAGGGTTCCTTTTCATGGGCCTTTTCCACTCACCACAACCCGGTGCAGCCTCACATTTCGGGTTATCAATCTTTGGAGCTTCCCATTCGCCATCCTCCTCATCGTCCCAATCTTCCGGCTTTACTGCTTCCGGATCATCAATCTCTTCTGGTTCATCATCTAACCATCCTTCAGGCTTCTCAGCTTCTTCGTCCAAAATCTCCATTGGCGCGTTTTCATCCCAATCATCGGGCTTTTTTGCATCCGGATCAGGGATAGTTTTAACGTCGTCCCAATCTTCAGGCTTTTTATCATCCGGGTCAGGTATGGTCTTTGGAGGGATTAAAGATGGGCTAAAATCTTCAGCTGACATAAAACTAGCCTTCTTTCTCTCTACACCATCTATCAATATACTAACTTCATTATCAGGCTTCAATATCGCGGTATACACATGGGTCATTTTGTCCGAAGGGACTAAAGGAGGCGAAACGAGATGGTGTTCAACATATTTTCCGGTTTTTGTGTTCTTATGGTTTATAATAAAATGGACCTTGTTTGTGCCACCACATCTATCAGGGCCAAACATGATTGAATAAGGCGATTTGTTGTCGAATGCTTTAGGTGTCCAACCGGCTTCCTGTGGCCGAAGATACTTTAAGTATGCACCCACACATTCAAGACCATTTTGAAGGCGATTTTCGAACTGTAGAACAACTGTGCCATCGTTAAGGTCCATAGGCTTGTTTAGTTCTTTCACAATTGCGTATTTTCGCGCCTGCTCGCTGATCAGAAGGCCATAATCATCATGGCCTAGGCTCTTAGAGTGGTTCCATACACCTGATTAGTAACCATGTAAGTTAATCAGTAACATGTAGCCACATGCTGATCAAGACACTTAATGGTATGCATGATGACAATTGTACACGTTTTGATTTGAGCTATAAGGGAATATATATGATGAAAATATACATTTGAGCTATAGTGCGACAAATGTCTTTTGGGCCATTGGCGTATAGCAAATTGGATCCTTTGGTGCAACGGATCCCACACTGCTACGCTAGTGGCCCATAAACTTAAAACATGACTATTATTATAATTTAATTAAAGTGACGTACAAGACTCATAAGTGGCACATAAGATTTCACTCAGGGTGGGAGATTTTAATCGAGTCTAATCTGTCATTGATTAGTCACATATGTCCTCGTGTGAGTGGTGAAAATTGTTGGGATTATAAGAAGAACAAGAAAAGTCAAAGCCTATTTTCGTAATTTAAAAATCGTCAAGTTTATTTTGTTAATTTCCTACGTCAAAAATGTATGTTTTCGTGATTTAAGAGGCAAATTCAAAGATTTGGCACTTCTAAAATCATAAATCGTATCTTAGAGCATCTTGTAGAATCATTAGAATCACGAAAACTAGTCTCATGCAAATGTATTTATATGATTAAAGCGATACACAAACACACAATAAAATCAATACATGAAAAAAGTAGCATAAGAACACATGATTTAAATACAAAAAGATCTCACCTAAATAGTCTTCTTTCTCAGACACAGTCCAGCTCTCCTCAAACGATTCATCGAATGACTCATAAAATACCTGAAAACCGAAAACAAAACAAAATCGTCCATAAAGTTCTACATAAAATATAGAACACATGATCTGATCAATGGTGGACCCATACCATATATAACCATGCGCTCAACCACCCTCCATGAAAAAAAATAGTGTTATTTATACGCTAAAATCCTAATCACCCCATAAAATTTTATTTAAGCCCCCCATTATGCACCCGCTATAAAAAAATTCTTATGTCCGCCACTGGACCTGATCATAACACGAACAAAAACACACACACTTGTAGATTAGGTCACTCACAATGCCGGAAGACGCGTATATCTCAACCGCGAACAAACCGATCAAAATCAAACAAAAGAACTGCAAACAACACATTTTGCGTTTGCATTCTTCCATAATCAAACGATACAAATCTTTATATATGAATTGTTCGAATGGAACACGTAGAAACAGTGCCTTTAGTTTGTTGTGAATACTGAATACATATATGGATCTCAAGAGGGGTTACGACAAGTTCTTTTAACCAATGATATCGGCTAGAGTGGAAATGGACCAATGAGAGATTGCCACGTACGTGTTTCCAGGCATAGTTCGCGTAGTCTGCATTAAACTCCGAGATGAACGGCTGTGATTCGTGGAATGCGCACGTCCAACATGGTAATGAGTTATTTATATGAATGAAGTATTATTAATACACGTGTTCAAATAAATAAATAAAAAACTCTAAAATATATTCTCAATTTCTCTCAACATTCATTTTAATTTACTTTCCAAAAGTGTAGCGCGCAATTTGATTTCCGTCTGTCTGTTTTAATGTAATTTGACAGTTATGAAATACACGTATGTTTTTCGTGTTTTAAAAAAATATCATTTAACTTCTATCGTTTTAGCCAAGATATGCTTTCGGCCAACTAAAACTTCTACATGGCATACCCTGCTGCAATAGTACGACAAATATTGATCTAATGCAATGAATTTTTAGTTTGCTCAAGAAAATGGATCGGTTGCACCAACATTGAAATTTGCTACCCAAGATTGAAATCTGTTGCGTTAATGGACAATTTCAAACATTGCTTGATTGAAAATTTTAGAAGTTTAAAACTATTTTGTTATACTTATTTGTCAAGATGACGATCCTTTAAAAATAACTACTATACTTACTTGATGCCGATCAAAGTAAACGAGCTCATGACAAGGCGTATTGTGTTGCATCGATCAAGCAAAAAGAGTAATCAATATAAAATCCAATGTGTCGTGAACTCTTCCTCAAGGGCAATAAAGATTCCCAAATTATTTTAGGAGTTCGATTTATTCGTCTTTGAGGGAGAGAGTTCAGGAAATATTGAATTTTAAATATCCAAACTACCAAGTATTTAAATTGGGGGTTAAAAATGTGCTAGTGACGGGTTGGTATTCTTTATGGTGCTTTAGCTGTCTATAAATATTACGAACAACAAGAAATTACCTCATAATTACAAGTTTGTTTTCAAGGAAGTTTCGTTCCAACCTTCATCGAATTTCCACGTCGATTGATAGAATCATTGTTATTCGATAAGACAAGAGAGATTGAACTAGTAACAATTCCGTGCATCCCAAGTTTGGTAAGGACATGTATGTATGATATATTATAAAAGATTTATACACGTCAGCTTGAATCAACTAAATCAAATTAATTGTTTAAAAACAATTGATTTTGTCGGGATCAAAAATTTGATCCGGCTACATGATGTGTGAATGATTGTGTGGCATAGCGGGCCAAGCAAATGGCGACGAACTAAAGAACCGGTGTGTTGTATATGTATATATAGTCAAACAAGGCACAAGATCTGTTCTTGTCCGTACTGCCGTTGCAACCTTTTACCATTAGCCGAACTCTGCATTGGGATATTCCTATGACAACAATTAAAAGCATCTTAAGAGTCTAGACACTTACAAAATCTTGGTACAAGAAAAAGTATTTATAATTTTTTTCCCCAACATATTCACACTTACATGAGCAATGACAGAACTAGGATTTTTGTTCAATGGATGGCAAAACTGAATCGGATGAAAGAGATCAAACAAAACTGATCGAAACGAACTCAATGAAGTAGGTTGATCAAAACGAATTGACTGCAATAGATAGCTAAATCTAGTTTTATGTTTCAATGCAATTCTATCAATGTAATATTAAGTAAATTTCTAATAATATAAGTTAATTTTTAAATAAAAAGTATCTAAGTTTAAAATACTCTAATTAGCAAATGTTTCGTGCATTTTTTATTTTTAACCCAAAACTCTCTATCTTTTACAATCTAGCACCAAACTTTTTTATTTTCAACTTTGGTCCCCTGTACTTTTCATATTTTGCAATGTAGCCCCTTTGATTTTTTTACTTTTAACCCAAAGCTCTTTATCTTTTACAATTTAGCCCTACACTTTTTTACTTTCAACTCAGTGATACTTTTCATCTTACGCGAGTTTTTCGTTTTATGTTTCTAGTTAACATGCCCCAACGTGCGTGTATGGTTCAACATTTTTACGTATAATTCCCATCTTTCACAAGTTTTTTGTTTTACGTTTCGTTCTGCGAGTTAACACACTGCAACGTGCGTGTTTGGTTCAACATTTCACGCATATTTTTTCCCGTTTGGCAGGCCCGTCACAATATGTCTATTTTGCGCGGGTCAAAGTCGACTTAATTATTCTTTTTTATGTTTTACATTATTAGCATGACGCAACATGTTTGCGGGGTTCCACGATTTTACGTTTGCTTTTCGTTTAGTATTATTTCTCCCTTTTTATTTATTTTTATGAGCTTTTCCCGTGTTGATGGTTGATGACGGTGGTGTAGCATTGATGCTACATAACACGGTTTTACCCTCGCCATAACATGGAGACTTAATACTAGTTATATGTTAACAGTAAATAACAGTCGAAACTAATTTGATGAACTCATAGAATACAAGATTATATTTATGGTGGGCTAATATGAGGCCCACGACTCCACGTAGTGTTTTCCTAAATTGCGCTGATGCTAGTACCACTTAAGAATTCAACAATTCGTATAGAGTGATGAAATCATCGGCTTAACGGGCTCCAGACAGTGGCGAAACTTGAACATACAAAATTTTTCAGACGAAAACAAAAAAAATTTACACTAAGTAAAAAAACGGTGAATGCCGAGGCACCCCTGGTCCTACGCCCATGGCTACAGAAATAACGCGAGGCCTAGTTATATTTGTTTACCACGGATATTTAGATATTTATCAACACTAATGCGCTTTTAATGGTTTTTTTAGTGGGTGCCTTGGCCACCAGTTATAGACGGGGCACGGGTATGATCAGGTATAGACCGGGCCTGGCACGGGAATAAGGTATTGACCATATCGTGTCAGGTTCGGGTTTGCGCATTTTCTTAAAACCTATACCTATACCCGGTGTCATCAGTTCTAGGCAGGGCATTGGATCGATCGGATACCCTATACCCCAAGTATTTTAATGCCCTGTTTTCGGGTATTTGTTTTGGGTATAGATCGGGTTTTTGTATACAAGGGTATACACAAATTTTTCTTTTTGTTTCGACTCCATTTTTTGGATACACATTTCATATTAAAATCAATACGGTAAATATAAACAAATAGCATGTATATCAGAATATCAGAAAGCATATTAATCCGCATAGTGTCTGGCGATCACTTAAAAACTAAAAGTAGATGCAAAACCAGATATTATCTAGTGAACAAGCAGGAATACGTAAACATATTTACAAACAACAAACAAAGAGACCTTTTTGTCACATAAATGCACGAAGCTGCTTCAGTGTTTCAACGGCGGTAACTCAACAAACGGCTTCTTCTCCACCTCGACACCAACCGATTTAAGCGACTCTATATACGGCTTTGGGTGCCTGCAAATCACCAAAACATCAGTCGTCGTTACCCAGTTATCTCGTCTAAATGATTTACTAAAATATTATTTGTTCATACATTGCGTACGTATCCCCTCGGATCGGGTCAGGCATGATATCTTGGCGGTCTGCATCCTGCACATGTGCAATTTTCCTGAAGAAGGATTTCTTGATGAACTCTTCTGACTCTTCGGCCACCTTCTCCGGCTCCACGAGCTCTGGCAGTGTCTCCCTCTTCGATTTCTTCACGAAAACGTTAGGCGATCTCTTCAGCTGATGAGTTGCTGTGTATGTTCCGATGCTAGCCGACATTAAAATCAACCCGAGTGATATGTACACAGGTACGTACGCACCCTTGGACGTCCTGTTTTACGGCCCAAATTTCAGTCAGTGGTGCATAAAAACATAATACTACACATGTTAGAGGGTGTTTGGTTATTTTACGCTAATAAGCTAAACCATGATGAAATATAATTCAAGTTCCTATTCTCATGCATGCACGTGCAAGTTAAGTTTGAATAAAGAGTCGTTGCCAAGGTTGTTCAGTTGTGACCGGTTATTCAGCTGAAGTCCTAGTCTCCTGGG
This sequence comes from Ambrosia x helenae, assembly GCA_030844895.1. Classification (NCBI taxonomy): domain Eukaryota; kingdom Viridiplantae; phylum Streptophyta; class Magnoliopsida; order Asterales; family Asteraceae; genus Ambrosia; species Ambrosia x helenae. The sequence continues at coordinate 33,984,782 of CM061229.1, forward strand.
TTGATCCGATTCATTAGTGTTACCGTTATGTTATTTGCTTATTTAAGTCTTCAGTTGTTTCTTTTCTGTTCATGTACTCTCAATCAGTTCATTAATAAAATCGTGCATTGCAGTCAATTGAGTGTTCATCTGTGTGTGTTATTGTTTATGCTCATACCAACACGTGGTATCAGAGCTAGAGTGTTATCTATTGGATGTAACTCAAACTAGGTGGCATGCATGCACACGTGGATCATGAGGCGCCAAACCAATCTCAGTTTGAAGTTCTCTTCTAGAAGGCATTTGAATAAGTTAACGGTTCAGTTTGAAGTTTGAATTCAAGCTAGTTAATCTCCTGTTTTAGTGCATTCAGTTTGGTTAAGTTAGTTCAGTTTTTTCCCTATTTAAGCAAGTGTTCTATTCAGTTGTTTTGTATCCCTTTTGCATTCAATAATAAACCGTTAAGCTTTGCCTTCAATCTTGTTTATTTAGTCTTGTTTATCATCTGATTACCAACATTGTGGTATCAGAGCACTCGTGTTCGATCCACTGAAGCATAAAACCCTTTCCTGAAACCTTTCTCATGGCTGATAAAAACCAACCCTCTGTCACAAACCAAGTCATACCAGTGTTCAAAGGTGAAGGCTATGAACACTGGAGTATACGAATGAAAACTATACTGAAATCACAAGATCTCTGGGAACTCGTTGATGCTGGGGTTACGGCTGGTGGTACTGATCAGGCAAGATTGCAGGAAGCTAGAAGAAAAGATGCAAAGGCTATGGCAGTCATACAACAAGGGGTCAGTGATCTCTTGTTCTCAAGAATTGCTTGTGCAGACTCTGCTAAGGAGACCTGGGAAACACTCAGGTTGGAATTTCAAGGTGATACTCAAGTCCAAGGTGTTAAACTACAGGGCTTGAGAAGAGACTTTGAAAACTTGTCAATGATTGATGATGAAACAGTTGGTGACTATTTCTCACGAGTAATGGGAATAGTCAGCCAACAAAGGTCTTATGGTGAGGAAATCACTGATCAGAAAGTGGTTGAAAAGATCTTGAGGAGCCTATCACCGAAGTTTGATTTTGTTGTTCCTTCAATTGAAGTGGCCTTTGACTTGGCAGCCTTAACACCTGTCAAACTCATGGGCTCTCTTCAATCTCAAGAAGCAAGAATGAATGGGAGGAGTGTTGGTTTGAAGACACCTGAAAAGAGTGATGAGCATGCACTGCAAGTTATGCAGCCTCAAGCAAGAAGATCTTTGAATGAGCAGTTTGGTGGTGGTCGTGGTAGAGGAAGAAACTTCTTTAGAGGAAGAGGTAGGGGACGTATGTCAGAAAGAAATAGAGGACCACAGTGTTTTAACTGCCAGAGATATGGACATCTCAAGAAGGATTGCTGGTACAATGAAGAGTCTCAAGCTAATGTAGCAGCTGCTGACCAAGGAGAAGATGATCAGCAGGAAGATCAACATTTGTTCTTTGCCTGTGTACTGAATGAAACCTCTGAAGAGATGCAAGATCAACCATTTGCTTTAATGGCTGAATCTTCAGATGGTGAGCACTTTCATTCCTTATGGTTCATTGATTCTGGTTGTTCTAACCACATGACAGGCAGTAAAGAGAGCTTCACTAATCTTGATGAAACATTCAAGTTGAATGTTAAACTTGGTGACAAGAAAGATATTGCTGTGACTGGAAAAGGTGAAGTCAAGATCCCCACTAAGAATGGTCAGTTCAAACTTCTTTCTGATGTTTATTATGCCCCTAGATTGGAATACAATTTATTAAGTGTGGGACAACTGATGAGGAAGGGTTATGCTCTCTATTTTGAGGACAATGCATGCACCATACTTAACAAATCTACTGGTGTTGTCCTCATGAAAGTAGAATTAGCTAAAAACAATATGTTTTTGCTTGATACTACTAATACCAAGCCTGCTAGTGAAGATCAGAACAAAGAAGCCATGTTATGGCATGCCAGGTATGGTCATTTGAGTTACAAAGGATTGCAGCAGCTTAGTGAGAAAAGGATGGTGTCTGGTCTTCCTCTTATTAAGCAATCTGAAGAATGTGAGGACTGCATTCTAGGGAAGCAGACAAGACCATCATTTCCATCAAGAACATGGAGAGCTTCAAAAAGACTCGAGCTAGTTCATTCAGATGTCTGTGGACCATTTCAAGTCAACAGCTTAGGGGGCAGCAGGTATTTCTTGTTGTTTATAGATGATTATTCAAGAATGTGTTGGATTTATTTCCTTGAAAAGAAGTCTGAAGTCCTTCAGAAGTTTAAAATTTTTAAAGCAATGGTAGAAAAGGATGGTGAATGTTTTATTAAAACTTTAAGGACTGATAGAGGAGGAGAGTATTGCTCCAAAGAATTTGATTTGTTTTGTGAAGAACAGGGTATCAAAAGAGAGTTAACTGCTCCCTACACTCCAGAGCAGAATGGAGTGGCAGAGAGAAAAAATAGAACCATTCTTGGGCTTGTAAGGAGTATGTTAAAAGCCAAGAATCTTCCTAACTACTTCTGGGCAGAGGCAGCTGCCACTGTGGTCACTATTCTGAATGCATCTCCCACTAAAGCCTTGACTGATAAAACTCCAAGTGAAGTCTGGTCCAGTCAGAAGCCCTCAGTTCATCACTTTAGAGTCTTTGGAAGTGTGGCTTATGCTGGAACTCATACCCCAGGAAGAAGGAAGCTAGATGACAGAGGTGAAAAGTGTATTATGGTGGGATATTCTGGATTGAACAATTATAGATTGTATGATCCAGTATCTAAAAGAATTTTGACAAGAAAGGAACCTAAATTTCTTGAAGATGCTAAGTGGGATTGGGATCATACTCCCAATACCACTTATTATCACTTAACAGATGATTATGCAGATGTGCAGGCTAATGTTCCTCAGGAGAATGAAACTATGCAAGAGCAGGTGCAGACACAAGCTTCTGGTTCAACTACTGAAACTGGAGAAACTTCAACTGATGCCCAGCAATCTGATACAAGCTCAAGCTCATCAGCAAAGAAGTACAAGAGCTTACAAGAAGTTTATGCAGCAAGTTCCCCAGTGAAGAAGTACAAGAGTTTGCATGAAGTCTATGCAGCATGTCAATTTGCTTTGTCTGCTGCTGATCCTTCAAACTATGAGGAAGCAGCTGACAAGCAGGAGTGGAAGGAAGCCATGGATGAGGAGATAAGATCAATCAATAAGAATATGACATGGAGCCTGGTAAAGTTACCACATGGCAAGAATGTTGTGGACCTAAAGTGGCTGTACAAGACTAAAGTTGGATCAACTGGGGAGGTTCTCAAGTACAAGGCTAGATTGGTTGCTAGAGGATTCTCTCAGAAGAAGGGCATAGACTATGAAGAGACCTTTGCCCCTGTGGCAAGGTTTGAAACCATTAGGTTGATCATTGCTGTTGCTGCTCATCAAGGATGGGCTTTGCATCAATTAGATGTAAAGTCTGCATTTTTGAATGGAGACCTGGAAGAGGAGATTTATGTGTGCCAACCAGAGGGTTATGAGATTGCTGGACAAGAAGAGAAAGTCTATAGGCTTCATAAAGCCTTGTATGGCCTAAAACAGGCTCCTAGAGCCTGGTATGCTAAAATTGATGCTCATTTTGCAGGTCAAGGGTATGAAAGGAGCAGTTATGAACCCACTGTGTATGTAAAGAAAGTTGAAGCTGATCTGATTTATGTCTGCTTATATGTAGATGATATTATCTACACAAGTTCAAGTGCAAAGCTAATGCAAGATTTCAAACAAGGCATGATGAAGATGTTTGAGATGACTGATCTAGGGAAGCTGACTTTGTTCCTTGGATTAGAGATTCATCAGACAAGAGATGGAGTTTTTCTCTCACAAGAAAGATATGCTGCTAGCCTCCTTGATAAGTTTTGTGTAAAAGATTGCAAGGCTGAAGAAACTCCAATGAATGCTAATGAAAAGTTCAGTCTGGATGATGGAAGTAAAGCTGCTGATGCTCAGTTATACAGAAGTTTGATAGGAGGGTTAATGTATTTGTGCAATTCCAGACCAGATATTGTGTATGTTGTGGGGGTTCTAGCAAGGTTTATGCAAACTCCATCTGTGTTACATCTTGGTGCTGCAAAGAGGGTTCTAAAGTATGTTGCAGGTACAGTTAATTATGGTATATGGTATGCTCGAAGCTCAAAAGGAATGGGAGTGATTCTAACTGGTCATACTGATAGTGATTGGGCTGCTTGCACTGATGATAGAAAGAGTGTGACTGCACACACATTTCATATTGGAAGTGGAGTTATTACATGGAGTTCTAAAAAGCAAAGCATTGTGGCTCTCTCAAGCACAGAAGCTGAATATGTTGCTGCCACAGATGCTGCTTGTCAAGCCGTTTGGTTAAGAAGGATGCTCAGTGACTTGTATTTGGTTCAAGAAGAAGCTACTATTATTCATTGTGACAGCAGGTCTGCTATCTGTCTGTCTAAGAATCCAGCTTTGCACAACAGATCAAAACATATTGAGCTGAGGTACCATTTTATCAGAGACTTAGTGAATAAAGATCAAGTGAAGTTGATGTTCTGCAGTACTCATGATCAGCTTGCTGATGTGTTGACTAAAGCTCTTTCAAAAGACAAGTTCAAGATGTTCAGGTTAAGGCTAGGAGTTCAGGAGTTTGAGTTATGGGAGGGTATTGGATGTAACTCAAACTAGGTGGCATGCATGCACACGTGGATCATGAGGCGCCAAACCAATCTCAGTTTGAAGTTCTCTTCTAGAAGGCATTTGAATAAGTTAACGGTTCAGTTTGAAGTTTGAATTCAAGCTAGTTAATCTCCTGTTTTAGTGCATTCAGTTTGGTTAAGTTAGTTCAGTTTTTTCCCTATTTAAGCAAGTGTTCTATTCAGTTGTTTTGTATCCCTTTTGCATTCAATAATAAACCGTTAAGCTTTGCCTTCAATCTTGTTTATTTAGTCTTGTTTATCATCTGATTACCAACATTATCATGGCTGATCCAAGTAATGTTTCAAACCAAACTCACACCCCTCTTCCTATCTTCAAAGGAGAAGGGTATGAGCACTGGAATATTAGAATGAAAACTATTCTAAGGTCCAAAGGGCTGTGGGATCTTGTGAATTTGGGAATGACCAATCATGGTGATAATTTAGAAGAAGCAAGAAAAGAGATGAAGAGGGATGCTCAGGCTCTTGCTGTGATTCAACAAGGTGTCCATGACAACTTGTTCTCACGCATTGCTGGTGCAGACACCTCTCAAGAAGCCTGGGATATCCTACGTATGGAATTCCAGGGAGACTCACAAGTGCAGGCTGTAAAGTTGCAAGGATTGAGAAGAGAATTCGAAAATCTGGCCATGAAAGAAGGAGAAGCTGTGGGAGATTACTTCTCAAGGGTGATGGCCATAGTGTGTCAACAAAGATCATATGGTGAAGAAGTTGCAGATCAGAAAGTGGTTGAGAAAATTCTGAGAAGCCTGACAACTAAGTTTGATTATGTTGTCCCCTCAATAGAAGTGGCTTATGATCTCAGTACATTGACTCCAGTTAAGTTGATGGGGTCTTTACAATCACAGGAAGAAAGAATGAATGGCAGATCTGGAGAAATGAAGAATGAAGATAAAGCTAAGACTGAAGAACAGGCTCTACAAGCCTATAATCCCAACAGGAGGTTGAACTTTGATCAACCAAATAGAGGGAGAGGAAGAGGATCATACAGAGGAAGAGGAAAAGGAAGAACAAATGATGATAGAAGTAGAGGGCCACAATGCTATCAATGTAACAGGTTTGGTCATGTGAAAAGAGAATGCTGGTTCAATGATGAGGGACAGGCTCAAGTGGCTGCAAAGACAGAAGAAAACAATGAAAGTGGTGATGATACCCCTTATCTATTTATGGCACTAACTACCTGTGAAACTGAGAATCCTAGTCTATGGTTCATAGACTCTGGATGCTCAAATCACATGACTAGTGCTAAATCCAGCTTTACAAGCCTGGATGAATCATTTAAACTGGGGGTAAAACTGGGAGACAAAAAGAACCTTGCTGTGGAAGGGAAAGGAACAATAAAGATCAAGATGAAAGACGGCAGTACCAGGTACTTAGATGATGTTTACTATGCTCCAAATCTTGAATACAATTTAATGAGTGTAGGTCAACTTATGAGAAAAGGGTATGCCTTACTCTTTGATGATGGAGCCTGTTCTATAATCCACAAGGAGACCCAAACTGAATTGATGAAAGTTCAGTTAGCTGCCAATAACATGTTTCCTCTAGATGCCACTAAAGTCAAAACTAGTGGCACCTCTAGGAATCATGAAGATACTCAACTGTGGCACTATAGATTTGGACATCTACATGTTCAAGCACTGCAGCATATGTACAACAAGCAGATGGTGTTGGGCCTACCTCAAATGAAAGAATACAGCAAGTGTGAAGGCTGTGTCCTTGGGAAACAACACAGGTTACCCTTCCAGTCAAGCACCAAGAGAGCTACTCAGCCTTTGGAGATTATCCACACTGATGTATGTGGACCTATGCCAGTCGGAAGCTTGGGTGGTAGTAGGTATTTCTTACTCTTCATTGATGATTACACTAGAATGACATGGGTGTATTTCCTTGAGAAAAAGTCTGAAGTTTTTACAAAATTCAAAATTTTTAAGGCTCTTGTTGAGAAACAAAGTGGGAAATTCATTAAAGTGCTTAGAAGTGATAGGGGTGGGGAATATTGTTCTAATGAATTTGATGCCTTCTGTGAGTTACATGGCATCAAAAGACAGTTGACAGCCCCCTACACCCCTGAACAAAATGGGGTCAGTGAAAGGAAGAATAGGACAGTAGTAGAAAAGGCTCAATGTATGCTTCATGCTAAACACATGCCTAGCTATTTTTGGGCCGAAGCAGTATCTACTGCTGTCTATATTCTTAACATATCACCCACTAAAGCTTTGGATGCTAAAACTCCCATTCATATGTGGTCTGGTGAAAAGCCAGAAGTGGATGGGTTAAGAGTCTTTGGGAGTATAGCATATGGTTTAAAGCCAGGGCAATTTAAGCACAAGTTCGAGTTTAATACAGCTAAGTGCATTCTTATTGGTTGTGCCTCTCCAACCAAGGGATATAGATTGTACAATCCTTTAACTAAGCAGATTATCACTAGAAGAGATGTTGAATGTTTTGAAGATTTAGAATGGGATTGGTCCAAGGTGAAGAATGATCAAAATAAGCACTTATGGGACTTAAGTGTTTTTGATGACTTGCTTGATCTCAACAATGACAATAATGCCCCTGGTGCTCAAGCTCAGCCTGAATCATCATCAAATGTGGGTACTAGTGAGAATGGAAGTTCAAGCAATCAAAATGCAGCTGCAAGTTCAGGAAGTGGTCCAGGATGTGATGCAAATGCTACTGTTGATGCATCCTCAACTTTAATAAAGACAAAGGCTCTAAGTGAAGTTGATGATCAAACAAGTCCAATGCAGGACTATCTGGTATGTGAATTTGCTTTGAATATCAGTGATCCCTTATTCTTTGAAGATGCAGTTAATAAAGAAGAGTGGAGGAAGGCTATGCTGGAAGAGATACAATGTATAGAGAAGAATGACACTTGGCAGTTAGTGAAGGCTCCAGCAGGCAAGAACATTGTGGGATTGAAATGGCTATACAAGACTAAGCTTGGTCCAGATGGCAACATAGTGAAGCACAAGGCACGTCTAGTGGCAAAGGGCTATTCTCAGAGAAAAGGAGTAGATTTTCAAGATACATTTGCACCAGTTGCCAGATTTGAAACCATTCGAACTGTTCTAGCAGTTGCTGCACATCAAGACTGGAAAATATTCCAACTTGATGTCAAATCTGCTTTCTTAAATGGAAGGTTAGAAGAAGAGATCTATGTGGAGCAGCCTCAAGGGTTTGAGATCAAAGGAGAGGAGGATAAAGTGTATAAGCTTCATAAGGCTCTTTATGGTCTCAAGCAGGCTCCAAGAGCCTGGTATGCCAGAATTGATGCCTATTTCATAAGCTGTGGGTTTGTCAGGAGTTACAATGAACCAACTCTATATGTGAAGAAAGTGAATGAGACTGGTATTATGTATGTCTGCTTATATGTTGATGATATCATCTATACCAAGGTTGTAAAAATCCCGATTAATCACCGATTAATCGGTGATTAATCGCTAGTCCCCACTTTACTGATTAATTTTGGGCTAATCACTAAATTAATCGGTGGCGGTCCAGTGTTGTAAAAATCGCGATTAATCACCGATTAGTCTGACCAAATTGGCCCTTGTCAGACCTAAAAAAACTCAAAATTAGGTCAAAAATGAATTCGAACGGGTCAAATCTGGAGCAAATCGACCAAATCAAATAAGTTATTAGCTCAAAATTGGATGACAATCCATGATTTAGAACCAAAATCGATGAAACTCCAAAAACCCTAGTTGCGTCTGATGGTTCGGTACAATGAAAGAAGGAATGGGAGGAAAAAATGGGGTATGGTGAACGATGAAGGTGATTATGATTATTTAAGTTCAGGTATTTTAATATTTAACCTCCATCCATATTCACTAATTTTTATTTGGCCCCTAAACTTCAAAATTTATACATATAAGGTATAAAATTAACATTATATATGTATAAATTTGGAAAAATACATATATAAATCCAATCCGATTAATCCCGATTAATCCTGGTTAATCCCGATTAATCCCTAGTCAGTACCCCACCGGCCGACTAGCGCCTAGCGAGTTCTACAACCTTGATCTATACTAGTCACAATGCAGATATGTTACAAGAGTTCAAGAAAGGAATGATGGACGAATTTGAAATGTCTGATCTTGGACATCTCAAATACTTCTTGGGACTTGAAGTACAACAATTGAAGACAGGAGTATTTGTGAATCAGGAGAAATATGCTACTGAGCTGCTGAGGAAGTTTGGCATGGAAGGTTGTGCAGTGGAAGAGACTCCTATGAATACTAATGAAAAGTTAAGATGTGAAGATGGAGCAGATTCTGTAGATGCAGCCATGTACAGGAGTTTGGTTGGTGGATTGATGTATTTACAACATACCAGGCCAGACATCAGTTTTTGTGTCAATATGTTATCCAGGTATATGCAAAGGCCAAGCAAGAATCATTTTGGTGCTGCGAAACGTATTCTTAGATATGTTGCAGGAACTTTAAAGTATGGATTGTGGTATGCAAAGGCCAGAGAGATCAAGTTATGTGGATTCACTGACAGTGATTGGGCAGGGTGCTTGGATGATAGAAAGAGTGTTTCAGCAAATGCTTTCAATATTGGAAGTGGGGCAATATCCTGGTGTACCAAGAAGCAGCAGACAATAGCCTTATCTAGCACTGAAGCTGAGTACATCTCAGCAACAGGAGCTGCCTGTCAAGCCATCTGGTTAAGGAGGATTCTAAGTGATTTGGGAGCTGAGCAAAGAGAGCCTACTGTTATATGGTGTGACAACAGGTCCACCATTCATCTGTCCAAGAATCAAGTTCTAGATGGGAAGTCTAAACACATTGAACTAAAACACCATTTCATTCGTGATATGGTTGCTCAGAAACAAGTGGTACTTGAGTATTGTGGTACAAGTGAACAAGTGGCTGATGTGCTTACTAAAGCTTTGAGCAGAGAAAAGTTTTTGTACTTCAGGAGGTTGTTAGGTGTTAGGGAACTTGAATTAAGGGAGGGTGATGAAATATAATTCAAGTTCCTATTCTCATGCATGCACGTGCAAGTTAAGTTTGAATAAAGAGTCGTTGCCAAGGTTGTTCAGTTGTGACCGGTTATTCAGCTGAAGTCCTAGTCTCCTGGGTTGATCCGATTCATTAGTGTTACCGTTATGTTATTTGCTTATTTAAGTCTTCAGTTGTTTCTTTTCTGTTCATGTACTCTCAATCAGTTCATTAATAAAATCGTGCATTGCAGTCAATTGAGTGTTCATCTGTGTGTGTTATTGTTTATGCTCATACCAACAAACCAAACACTTTTTAAAAAACAACTTATTAACGTATTGACTTTTCCCACGTAAAAGCTAATCCAAACCCTTTTTAAAAAACTCCTTCTCAAAAAGTTATAAGTCAGTAAACACTTTTGACAAAAAAACGCTTTTGGAGTTATATAAGCAATCCCAAACACCCTCTTAATTTGCTACAATATGAATAGATGGTTTCTAAAAGTTTTATTGTTTTCTAGCAAATTTTTTAGAGATAAAATAAAAATACTACCCGTCAATTTGCATGGGAGGCTCTTAGGGGATCGGGAGGACCCATGGTTAAGGCCCGTTTTATACTGGGCACAATTTTTTTTATTACTTATAAAGTTTCTCATAAACACTATTTATAGGTTCAACAAGTAGATTAAAAAATAAAAAATAAAATAAAAAGAGTAACGTTACTTTGGTTTGGGATCATGATGAACATGGCCGTGATCAGCGGTAGGGGAAAAAGCCTTCATCTTGGGGGAGGTTGAAGTAGCAAACGTCCCTAAGCTTCCTGTTGACCTATTCACCACTGATCTCACCAAAGTTTGCTATACAAAATAAAAAAGTTACCACACTTCATTAATCATAGATATAGATATAGAAAAAAATGCTGGATTTTCAACAAACTAATGCAGTTTACTTACCGTTGCTCTGAGTGCCATTGAAGTATGATGATGGTACCTGTAACTGTAATTCTTTTTTTTTTTTTTTTTTGCAAAGAAGAAATCTTTGATAGATTGTTTTGAGTTTACTTTACTACTGAAGGTGAGGTACAGGTTGTGGGTATATATGGGGAAAGTGATGTGATATGGAGACACGTGGCAGGGAAATAGGTCTGTAACATTTTCGGTGGAGATCTCTGGAAGTAACGCGTCATTTTCATCTTGACTGTATCTAGATTCTTGAACTCTCTCGTTGGTCATGTAATATATCTTTTTCCATTTTTTTAAGTAAAAATCCATTTTTTCATTCTATAATTATAACTAGGATTTTGTTACCCAACGCTTCGCTGTGGGAGCTTCTGTTACGTTGAGGGTTTGGTGGACGTTAAATATCGCGCGTCGCTGTGGGAGCTCCTGTTGCGTGGACATAAAAGATAATATCAAGTGACTGTTATTCTCGCGTGGCTTCAAAAAAATACTCGTGGCTATAAGTTAAAAGTTTTGTAGCCAAAGTTTGAAATCCTAAAAGTTAAAAATTTGGTGGTCAAATTGAAAGAAATTAAAGTACATAAGTTAGTAACAAAGATAGTGGTCAAAGTTTGGTGATCAAATTGGGAAGAAAGTAACTGTTGGGTGACAGGTGACAGACAAAATAATAAAAAAAGGAAAGACACTGTAGAAGTGTCTTTCCTTTATTAGATACTATAATTGTAAAAATTGCATTAAGATGGCAGGACAGACGGACAACAAGCTGCGTCGTCACCCCTTTCTAGATTAGGAACCCTAATCTACTAAATACAAACCCCTGACCACCCTGGAGTCGAGACTCGAGACCTTGCTATGGATAACCCGTTGGACTCTGGTTACGAAACCGATAGCTTCCGATGCTAGGGAGCTAAAGGTATCAAAAGTTAGGGGGACAAAACATGTTAGTTCTTTTCACAAGTTTTAGCATGCTTCTCCACTTTTTTCGTTTTAGCCCCACTCATTGCTTGCCCATCTACAAACCCATTATCCCCAATCCCGCTAAAGAAGATACCCTTGTGAGATCAACACAATCCTGTTTTCCCCATACCTAACCAAAAGACGAGCAAATCTGTTAGCCACAGAATAGATCTCCCTTTTACGGTCCGTAAGGAAGTTCACCAGGGCCTCTTTTTTGGCTGATATCCCGGCTCGCCTTAAAATGTCCTATGGAACGTACCACACCCATTCATGTCGGTATTAAAACCGGGTTGCTCCTTGCAGTGAACTGCATGCTCCCCGTATTTATCCAGGCAAGCCTTGACGGATACCCCCCTAAAACATCATTTTTCACAACTCAACATATATAGCAACTTATCGTTTCTTGATCGTTATTTGATGTAGAGATGAGCTCGGGACCGAACTGATACTAAAAATATCAATACCGATTTTTTAGAAAATTTGATACCGATACTGAAAACATATGGTACCGAAAATGAACCGATATCGTTATTTTCGGTATTTAATACCGAAATGCTATTCCCTAAATTTGATGGTTATATTCGCTATCTAGGTATTTCATTAAAACAATAATTGGCTGATACTTCTATCTCACAAATACATTTTTTCTTTTAACCCTTTCAGTTGAGATGGCATTTGAATAAATAAATATCTAACTAGGCAACTAAAAATTTCGTGTTTGACTGATGAGTTTTGGTGTTCAAGATTGAAATCAATGGTTGAACACCATTAACGCTCATGGAAATCTCATGAAAGAGCAGACTTTCAAAAGTAGTTAATTTAGGTAGATAGAATGGGGAGAAGTTTCTGACCAACTGATTACAAGCTCATTCTCCTACTTATACATGCAAGCTCACATTTGACTAAGACCATCCGTAGTGGCTCGCCAATATGACGTGAATGAGCATTTTTGCACCCGAATTCGAGCCCACACACCGCGCCAAATTTACTTCCTCAAAATAATGGGTCTCTATCCTTTTGTTTTGTTTGAGACATTCTACATGTTCATTAAGATCATTGCTGTAGGTGCTCTGACAGCTCTGTTGCATATGGGGCGGCGACATTATTGAGCAGATATCAGAGAATTAATTAGCAATAAAAATTGAGCCTAAAGTTGCATTTGAAATTGGTGTTGTCCAATGCTATTTAAAACTAAATATATTTCATCAGACTGAGGATGCAAATCATCACTTGCTATAAACTCATGAGTAACACCATCTAACTGAATCAAGCTACATCCAGCATTCTTCTTCACCCTCCTTGAATCTCTCAACCTCCTTATCTTTGTTAAATCATCCCACCGCTTCGCGTTTGCATAAATGTCGGCCATTGTTGAATAAACTCCACCGTCTTCAGGACTTATCTCCGTTATATGCGCAACGGCTTTCTCTGCAACCTCAACATTACCATGGAGTCTACACCCTCCAAGCAAACTACCCCAAACAAAAACATCTCCTGACATTGGCATACTCTCGATCATGTCCACTGCTTCTTTAATCAAACTGGCACGCGCATAACCAGCCAACATCGTACCCCACGTCGTCTTATCCCTAACACTCACTTCCATTTCATCAAACACTCGACGAGCACGTTCAATCTCCTTCGCCTTAACAAACGCATCAATAATCACATTATATGAAACCACATCTCTCTCAAGACTTTCATCAAACACCTTATACGCATCACCAACACGTCCACAGTTACAATACACACGAACAAGATTATTACAAACAAACACATCACTCATAAACCCATGCTTAAAACACTGACAATGGATAGTTCCCACAAGGGAAAGTTCATTCAACTGTGCACACGCCTTTAAAACAAAAGGGAAGGTGTGGGCGTCTAACAACACACGTTGCCGACACATTTGGACAAAGAAAAACAATGCATTTTCAGGTAAAGAGAGAAGGGTATGCGATCGAATGATGGTGTTCCAACAAAAAGTGGATGGATTGGCTATAAGATTGAATACAGAGAGAGGGTAGTGACCTGAAATTGGGTGCAGGCGTTGAGGGACAGCAGGGAGCAGAGAGTTAAAGGTATGGAGGATTGAAGTGAGTAGACGAGAAGCAGACGAAGGGTGGAGAGAAAGGAGGTCTCTGGTGATGATCTGTGCATGAATTTGGTGAATATGTTTGCAATGGTGTTTGAGAGTGTGAATAAGATGTGTTGATTGTTTGCAATACATCATCTGGTTTCAGTCTCATCTTCTTCAGCTAACACAATTACAAAGATTAAAGTGAGGCTACATTTCAAATATCAAACTCATAATCATATCATGTAATGGGAAAATCAACAAGATAAACTATGTTAATAAAACATAAGCGTTGGCTAAGGCGGTTAAAATTTATTTGGTTATACCTATGAGTTCTTCTTTGCGATATCAACTCCAATTAGATAATCATAAGAGCAATGACAGAACACGATAAGATTGATTCGTAACGAAGCATTAGTGTTACACCATAGTATTCATAATAGGGATGTAAACACATAAGCAATAAGGCAATTTTCTGTTTAGAACTCACACAGACATTTTGTCGAGCACGTGGTATGCATATGTTAAATACAAGTCAGAGAGGTCAAAATTTGTTCAATTCAGCCGATAAAATCAAGTTTTTTACATGTGTATGATCATCAAATTCAATCGTTTATGATTATATGCAGAACGAATAATAAATTACCTGAACATGCAATCATTGGTCATAGACTCATAGTTAAAATTCATCAAGAACACAGAACAAGAACAATTGTTAGTAATCTCAAAGAACCGAGTCCAAGTTTAACCGACACCCGATATGCTTCCCGGTTCATTTAATTGCCCATTTTAGGGTTAAAGTAATAAACGTAAACAAAAATGAATTACAAAATGAACACATGCTATAATGGAGTTTGTTTATTACAACATATTCTCACATAAAATACAACAAAACAGGAATCACAAGAACTTCCACCTACTCATACTTTCATACCAACTACTCATACTTTTACAACACTCGTAATGAAGTACAAATTCACAAGTTAAACACTTAAAGATCATATGATACTGAAGACCTCTAAGAATAAAAGATTCATAACAGTCGGAACATTGACCATCGTTTTCAATTCCTTGAAGGAATGAAAGGGGGTGTGGATGCACTTTGATATTCTTATATGTGCCCCCAAACTTCACATTTACATATTTATGAATGACATTCATTTCATCCCATAAGCTTCCCAGAGTCGTATATGTTTCATACCGAAGTATTGAGGGAGCACAAGCTGTATGCATAGACTGCATACACTCACGACAATGATAGAATGCCCTCTCAGGATTCAACTCCATCTCACAAACTTCACAAAAATAATCACTCTTATGATTCTCAATTGGAAGGTAACTCAGCTTCATAGGATGTTTGTCGCACTTGTTCATAGTTGTCTCCGGTATTAACAAAGCACATTTAGGGTGTAGATGACAATCATTACAAGTATGGCAATCAAATGAAAAACCATAAATATACTTATTACACATACCACATTGGCCATTGTATCCCTGATTAACTTTTCTAGAAAGGAGGTGATTTGGGTGAGAATTGTGAGTGATTTCTTTAGGTAAGAAGGCACACTTAACATCAATGTAATAATTGCATTTCTTACACCAGTAGACAAATCCGTTGCAATGTAAGTCGCAAATATCACATTTGAACACCCCGAAAAACCTATAAGCGTGGGGGACTTTTGAATGGAGAAAAAGGGTATGTTGTGGGTGATGAAAGTGGTCTTTTAGTTCAGTAGGTAGTCGAGAGCACCACTCGTGGAGGACAAAGTTGCAATGATCCTTCTGCTCATTGGCACACACGTAAATTGGTCCACTCATAATTGGTCGCACACACCCATCACACAAAAGTTCAATCCTCTTCATTGGGTCATGATATGATATTCTTGAAGAGGTGGGGCTTGTAACATCCTCCAGAATTAGTGGGTGTTGATGACTAATGTCATGTGTTTTGGTGACCTCTAACCCATCTTTTTTGAAAAACAAGTGTTTTAGTATGCTATAAGATGGATCGGGAAAGGGAAGATGAAGAAGATCAGGATGTTCATCATCTTCATAGTTTTTAATGGTTTTGCCTATTCCTGGTGATAACAAAATTGGAATACGAAATGATTATAAATCACGAACCAAAAACATGTATAGAAATAACTATAAATATATTTGGTAGGTTGGTCTACCTGGAGATGCAAGGATGGACATGAATGGCTCGTTTCTTGATGTTGCGCAATCCAGATGGGTATAGTATCTACATTTTTCACATTTATATATCCAAAGATTGTTAGAATTACCAAAACCTGTAACGCATACCCTACACCGTGGCCAATTTTTAGATTCTTGATCGTTTCTTGGAAACGAATAAGCAAGGGTAAGAGGATGGATATGGGCGAAGACATCATTTGTAGTATGTTGAATTTCCAACTTTGGCGGTAGAAAAGCACAATCGCTATGGATGCAATTAGGCCAAGCACATGATGGACAATGATAGAAGGTCCCTCTATGTTTCAGCCCACATGCATCACATGTGTCTAAAATTTGTTTCAAGATGCGAACTAGAGGGTGTTTGTGGCAAGGATGATGGATGATATTTTTTTGTAGGCTTGTTGTAACACAGATCGCATCAACTTCAAAATAACAAAGTTTACATTGATAACCCGACTCGATAGACTTATGAGATCTATCACAGATACCACAATCCCAATCGGAGTTCATTTGGTAGAAGTCAAGAGTATGACCGACCTCACAAATGTCTTCCAATCTTTCTGGAAGCTCCGCACAAAATTTATGAATAGAGAAATCACTACATTGACAACAAGAGTAGTAATACCTATGATACCAGTTGATTTCTTCCTTACATAGGAAACACAAACACTTGAAGTCTTGTTTTGTAATTAAAACATCATCATTCTCCTCCTCCTCCTCCTTTTCTTCTTCTTCAGAATCTTCTTCACGTTGCAGTTGTTCCGGCCTCAGGTCTATGAGACTCAGTTGATGATCGTGATCAAACATTATGATTTCCTTTTCCATTTTACACTAATAATAATAAAGTAGTATGAGAAGAAGAATAGACACAAAAGGAAAAAGAAAATCAAATGAGATGATAATAATTGGGAAGATAGTACAATCAAAGATGAAAAGGATTATACATATGAGTTAGCATTTATAGGCGTAGACGATTGTTTCGCAAGTACGAAGCTTTGTGGAATCATAATCATGCAATAGATATACTGATATTATTCTTATCTTTATTCTCAAGTTTTGTAATGCTATTCATAACTAAAAGCTGGTATTATATGGTTGTGGATTATAAACGCATTTTACAAATTTGATTAACATCGTTTAGTACTTTAATACTTTCACAATTGTACTTTGTATGTGTATAAAAGTATGTAGGATGATCACTGGTAATGTAATATCGCATAATTATATGATGTTTAGAAATATTATAAGCGGATTGTGGTTAAACACAATCGTGAATTATTTATCATCATTTATCGGTAAATCATATAACCCATTTCAATTTCATTAATTAGTTGACATGATGAAGTTTCCCGTAAAATACGTATATGTAATTCATGTTATTGATAGAATATGTCTTTAGCAAAATTTTAAAAGCTTATTGCCATACATAATGTTTTTAGTCAAAGTAATATAAATCAAACTATATTTAAATGTTTTATAAAATGAATTACATTAATAAAAATCTTGAATAGTTAAATTTAAATATTAAACTCACACAAATTCGTATAAGGATAGCTAAAGAAAGGTATTTTTAAAAGGAAAAATAAGTATGATTGAAGTGATGAATCATTCAAATCCAAACATATCTATTATACTTGTAAGTGAAAATAAAAGAAGGTTATTACTTGAGATTGATTTTGTTGGTTTCTTCTATTTTGTATACTAGCCTTCTCATTTGCTTTTAGCTAGTAAGAAAAAAAATTCTCTTTTCCCTTATCTAGAGATGTTCATTATAAGTGATAACGCACTCGAAAGAGATACGCCTAAGAGGATATCGACACGTTTTTTACATTGATCAAATACCCTATAAGCGAATACCGGTACGGGGACTGATGTTTGTTTAGACATTACAATTACCGTAACGACACTCACTATAGCTTACTATACAAAAAAAAAAAGGTTTGTGGCGAATACAACCTTTTCAACGAACTTTATACCGCCACCTAGAGAAAACATAAAAACAAATACAGTACCGATACCAATGTTGCTCAAATGGCATCAGTTCAGTTTAGATCCAACGCTGATTTAGAGCATTAATAATGGAATCATCATCACTATCATAAATTAAAACTAACACGTACTATACACACACATACATACATATATATATATATTCATTATCACTTTAATAATATCTTTTTCAACTCACAACCACTCTGGTTATGTGTTATATGGGGCTCCATTGGGGCGCCGTTTATACCACATCCGCAACAATAAAGCCCATCCATAACACACCATAGACCATATATTGTGGTTTACAAAAAGTGGCTAGTTAGAGTGTCATGTCACTACCACGAAGCCAGTTGGCTTTAACTAACTGATCCTTTAGTAAACACGTTAATAAATTTTTTCTTAAAAAATAATTTATTGTGTGTGCATGTGATTAGTGGAGAGTAGTTAACCCCACCTCACCATTGTGTTAACATACGTTAAGGTGGTTCCCACTCAATCAATGGTGGCATGGGGTTTGGCGTTTATATAGGGATGAGGTGGCATGAGTGCCATCCCACAACAACGAAAGTTAGTCGTGTGAAGGGTGATAAAAAATGGGGTGCCTACGTGGCAACACTTTTTCCCAACGGGCCCCTTTATAACACATCGTCTCAAAATAAGAGATAGAAAAAGAATAGTGAACCCCTAAATATGTGGGTAGTTTTTACATAACTTTAGGCAGGTGGTATGGATTTGATGTATGAGTGAAAAGAAATAAATCTCACATTTTTTCACACTATGATAACTAGGCTACAAGAGGTTAGGTACATACATATGTATGGAAACTTAATCCTGGATGGTTGCGTATTTTTCGACTTGCTAGTTTTTTGAAGTGTTTAAAAATCAACTTGTAAAATCATGCATTTAAATTCTGGGACCAACCCGTAATTTTCCTAAACAACATAAACAAAAAATTCGTACATTAGTTTAGGCATTCGAATAAAGACATATAACAAGGCAGATACAAATTACATGTTTGTAACGTTTGAATCTACAATCCCTCAAAGTCACTCAACCAAATCCAAAAGGGATTCTTTCTTGTAACATCTATTTGTTTCCTTTACCCTTTTCTTTTATACTTTGCCCATATTGTTAATATATTAGATACCAAATAATACTTTGAAAAGAAGAAAAGGCTTTGATGCTATTTTACAACTTTGCATCTTTCTCATTTTCTTACACGCTTCATTTTACGAGTGATCTATAATTGCAAGTAGGGCTGCAAATGAACTCAATGAACACGAACAAGAACAAGATTTTTTGTCCATTTGTTAAAAAATAATGTGTTCATGAACACTTATCGAACGAGATTTTTTATTTGTATTTGTTTGTTATGGAAATGAACGTGTTTGTGTTCGTTTGTTAATTTTAGTTACCGAGCAAAAGTGAGTGTAAAGAAACA
This sequence comes from Ambrosia x helenae, assembly GCA_030844895.1. Taxonomy (NCBI): domain Eukaryota; kingdom Viridiplantae; phylum Streptophyta; class Magnoliopsida; order Asterales; family Asteraceae; genus Ambrosia; species Ambrosia x helenae. The sequence continues at coordinate 34,004,065 of CM061229.1, forward strand.
TAAATGAAGTTCATGAATAGAAATGAACACAAATGGATATATATTAAATTTTGAATAAAATCATTATCTTTCATCACAAACAACACATAGGTCCGCCCAAAATATACTAACCCAATTATTCAAATATACTTGACATAATCTTGATAACGTAATTACCATAAGATAATGTCTCAACATAACACAAAATTATCATATCAAACTTGAAGTACTCACCTAATCTAAAAAAAAAAGTCGAAGTCTTCATTTAATCCATCCAAACAATAATTAATCAAAATAAATGAAGTAATACTAATATGTAATACACTAATATTTATTAAATAATCTATTACTAGGAATTTTGAAGTACTTAAATTAAAAATAAAAGTTAAATAACCTAATGAACTATCGAACATAAACGAATACACTACCGAACGTTCACGAACATAAATTAATTAACACAGCCTATGTTCATGTTCATTTGTTTAGATAAATGAACGGAATTTCCTATTTGTGTACGTATATTTATTAAACGAACGAACAAAAACGAACTTTTCGCCTAAGTGTTAGCCGAACGTTTGGTTTGTCTGCAACCCTACTTGCAAACAATAACAAGCTAAATGCTAATTGTGTATCAGAAGTATATGTGCCTAAAAGCCCATATCGATCCATGCCAAAACCCATAATGGACATGAGCTAATTGTGTACGAAGAATTTATTATGTTTTTTAAAGTGTATACATATGTGCTTTATATGGATTAGCCACTATAAGCACTCAAGTTCTAATCTGGTTCAGGTGGATTCTACTTCTGCGCGTTGCCTTGCCGCTGGGTCAGCCTGTTAGATCGCTCGAAATTTCCGCCTCATGTGGGATGATGCTCTGACATGGTCGGGTTAGGGTGTCTTGGGAATACATCTTTCGCCACAAATCTACAACATGTCATATACTAAGAATTACAATAAAATCTATAGAAGCTCAATGTGTGTTCTTACAACAAAAGGTACATCCTCCTAACGGTATCCATATAATGCCGCAGACTAGACCAATCACTTGATAAGACACAGGATGCGATGAGGCACCCCTCCTCAACCATCGTTTAAGTAAATGCATATAATACAAAACTGTACCACAACAATGATTGAGTCTCAGCCAAAACAAACCACTAACAAGGATTTGTTCGTGTTCATTTGTTAAAAAAATGCTCATGAATAGTTCAAAAACACTTACCTAACCAGATTTTCTTTTCGTGTTCACTTGTTAAGGAAATGAAAATGTTCGTGTTCGTTTGTGTTTGTTTGTTAGTTTTAGGTACCAACAAAAGTGGGTGCAAACAAACACAAACAAGCGTTCACGAACAGAAACGATCACGAACAAACGTATATTAAATTCCAAAGCAAATCGACATCTTTCATCACAAACCTACACATATCCGCCCAAAATATGCTAATTCAATTATCAAAACATACTTGCCATAATCTTGATAATGTAATTATCTTATATTAACTTCCCAAAAAACACAAAATTTATCATATTATATTTGATGCCTTCATTTAATCAACCCAAAATAAACTTGACATTTAATATGCCCAATAACATGTAGTTAATCAAAATAAGTGAAGTAATATTAATATGTAATACACTAATATTTTATTAAATCATATGTTATTTGAAAATTTGAAGTACTTAAACTAAAAATAAAAGTTAAATAACCTAATGAACTATCAAACATAAACGAACACGTTACTAAACGTTCACAAATATAAATAAACGAACGCGAGGCTCTGTTCAATGTTCATTTGTTCTGTTCATATTCGTTTGTTTAACTAAACGAACGAAATTTCTTGTTCTTATCCGTTCCTTTATTAAACGAACAAACACAAACAAACAAACGAACGTTCCGTCAAACGGTTCATGAACTGTTCGTTGAAGTTTGGTTCATGAACTATAAGACCTAATAATGGTGCATCCAAAAGGATCTTTTGACGCACTCTATAATCTATATGAATCTTATTGGGACACCTCACCCCATGACAACTACCTATCACATCAGTATCTTTTGTGTCACACCGTCACATATAAGAGACTTTATACAACTCATATGAGTTCATATGAGACTCTATACGACTCATATGAGTCTATACAAGTCTCATATACGACTCATATAAGTCTATACAAGGCTCTATACAAGGCTCTATACAAGGCTCATATGAGTCTATACAAGTCTCATATACGACTCATATAAGTCTATACAAGGCTCTATACAACTCGTATACAAGTCTCATATATGACTCATATGAGTCTATACAAGTCTCATATACGACTCATATGAGTCTATACAACTCTCATATACAACTCATATGAGTCTATACAACTTCTAACGCTATACGACTCGTATAAATGTCAAACTGCCAAAGTGTCAAAAGATCCTCAGGGGTGTGTAGATATCTGAATTCTATATAGTAAAAGTGTAAAACTCCATCTAGGAAACAAGGGGTAAGATTTTAGAATAACAAAAGAAGAGAGGTTAAGAGACTAACAATAATATAAGTGAAGGGTCTAACTATAGATATTTATTTAAAATATAGGAGATCAACGACCATATTTCACGTAGAAATTAACGGTTGCATGCATGCTTGTCTCTCTCAAGTAATCCTCGTCCGTTCTCTTCTTTTGTTTCTCTCTCTAACAATTGTGAATTAATAACAAATTATTCATAATCTGAATCTTATTTGTTCTGATCACATTAATGCAATGGATAATACAGAGAAGCAACAAATGGATAAAAAAGAGCGAGCCAAGGAACGTAGAGAGAAACGTCGTCAGGAGATCTCTTTGATCCGTTCCATTCCTTATTCCGATCATCAGAGGTAATGTATCTGATTGTTAGTGGCCATAGGTTTGTATATAGATCCAATTGCAGATCAAATTGTTTCACGGAATGGAAGGGAATCTATATTCCAGTTCTATCGACATTCCATTCCATTTTCGCTTGAATTCCAATTCCTATTACATTACTTTCCATGAAACGAACGCTACCTTAGCAGTTTATGCAATGTATATGATTATTGAAGGTGATAGGTTTGTATAGATCCAATAGCACGAAATTATTGGAACGCAACCCCGCCTACCTGCTATCCTTATGTAATTTGCCCCTTTTATTGAAATGAAATTCTTGTTATGCTTAAAAAAAGTCGAGTTTGAGTATGAATTCTTGCAATAGGTTTGTATTGATCTAGTTGCAGATGAAATTATTGGAACGTATAACACGAATTAGTATTCAAATTCGAGTATCAGCATGAATTCTTTGGAATTTGTAGGGATGTATCTGATTATTGAAGGAAATAGGTTTGTTTAGATCCAATTGCAGATAGAATTATTGCATTTGGATCGATAATCGGTTTAAATATATAATTTTGTGTCATATTTACTATGTATTTGTATCGTTTTCGTATAATGGATAAAATGAAATGAAGGTAACAAAAGTGGTAACTGGTAAATAGAGTTTTGTTAATGTGTAAACTGCAGGTGGTGGTCTGATGAGACTATAGCTGTGGTGAGTGGTGCAAATCGTGGAATCGGATTTGAAATTGCGCACCAGCTTGGATTGCAAGGATTAACTGTTGTTCTTACTTCAAGAGAGACTGCTGTAGGTGAAGAATCAGCAAAAGTCCTACAAGAAGGCGGCTTAAAAGTGGTCTTCCATCAACTAGATGTTACAGATCAAAAATCGATCGATACATTTTGTACCTGGATAAAAGAAAATTATGGTGGTATAGATATTCTGGTAATATCATATCATGATATCAGCATTACTCATATCTCTTTTTAGTTGCAAAAATGAGTTTAGTATTGTTTTTCCTTTATGTTTGAGTTTTCTGCAGATAAACAATGCAGGGTTCAATCATAATATCGGGTCGGAGAATTCTGTTGAATTTGCTGAAAAAGTTATCACGATTAATTATACCGGCGCCAAGAATATGATCAAAGCTGCAATTCCATTGATGAAGCCTAACCCTGCAGGCGCTCGGATTGTTACAGTGAGCTCGCGATTGGGAAGACTTAATGGCAGGAAAAATGTGAGTAGTTAAAATCTGAATTTGTTTATTCTTAAAATTATTTAACTTGAATATAATTTATAAAATTTTGATGTTAGAGGATTTCTGATGACGCATTAAGACAACAACTAGAAGATGCCGACTCGCTATCAGAAGAGTTAATTGATGGAACAGTGAACAAGTTTCTGGAGCAAGCGAAAGACGGGAGTTGGACCACTGGAGGATGGCCTCAAAACAACACAGATTACTCACTGTCAAAACTGGCGATCAATGCATACACAAGGGTGGTGGCTAGGGAACTGGCGGGTCGACCTGAAGGTGAAAAGATTTACATCAACTGCTACTGCCCGGGTTGGGTCAAGACGGCCATGACTGGTTGGGCGGGTCAGGTTACGCCTGTGGAGGGTGCTGATACAGCAGTATGGCTTTCATTGATTCCAGATATGCGTATTACTGGCAAATTCTTTGCAGAAAGGCGCGAGATACATTTCTGATTGCAGACTATATGGAAAAAACAGTTTTGAATTGATGATACTACTTCTTTGATCTGCTAACTTTTGGTTTAGAAGCTTTAAAAAAAATAGAATAAGACAAATCTTATTCCATGGTAACAGTGTTTCATATGTTAACATTCTTTATTATTATTATCATATATTATTATCATTTTCATCTCTCCTGATCTGGGTTGGGTCGGGTCGGGTCGGGTCAGGTCGCAGCTCATATTACGGTTTTATTCTAAGGTTTCCTGAAATTACACTCAAAAGAAAACCAAACTCATATAATCTAATGCTTTAATAATTGGTATCCCTTCAATGATTATACAAAGAGACAAAGATACATTTCATGTCAGCCATGATAAGAACAAAGATGCAAAGTCTATAAGGTTCAAAAATCATCAATTTGCTTTGAGATGTACACTGTAAAAAATACTAAGACCCAACAAAAATCCCTCCAAGATTTCATGATTTCGGCCCATGATTTTTCTTGTAACGAAACGTTTTATAAACTCGGATTAGAAACATTTTAAGGAGTTACCATGGCTTCAGATCAGCTAGAGGACCTGCAGTCCAGTTTAAAACCTTCTCTCCTTTCCTCAAATAAACGCTCTTATCGTGAGGCAGTTTACGGGCCAAACCATTCAAGATTTGATGGAAAGCGTCGCCTGGTTGAGCAGGATGAGGGAATAACATAGCTTGTTTCATTGAAGGATTAGCTAGCAATCTTTGTTTTCTTAAGATGACTTCTGTTGGAATAGATGTCAAAATGGTGTCCAAATTTGGAACATCTTTTTCGTCTACGTAAACTCCAATGTCTTCCCATGGAATTGCATCAGCAAAAGGTAAGACAATGTCATCTGCTATGATGACTGGAATGCAGCCGAATATAACTGCTTCAACCAGCCGTGGACTCCACGGGGCCCACCCGAGTGGGCATAAGCAGAAAACGGCTCTTTGCATGTCTTCATAGTATGTTGTTGGATGTTCTGTTGAGATGTCGAAGAGTGGGTTGTCTTTGAAGTTTTCCCACACTGCTGCTCTTGCTCCTCTGAAAGATTATAAAACCATCATTTTTCTATCATACCAATGCATAGAGAGAATAAAAGATGCAAAATTGGTGAGCGATTTAATGGTGGAAAGATTCGCTGCGTGGGCATGTTGGGTAGGGGGTGACAACGGTTTTGGTTGAAACAGGTCATTGCTTTGTACAAGTCAAATTTCAGTTCAACCCCGTTTGACCCACCCAACTCATTTGAACCACTTCCTTTTTGTTAGTTTTTTATTTGACCCATTTGAGATAAAAACACAACCCGAGTCAACGAATTCATGACTCAAGTAAATGGGTCGAAATTCCACTTCTTTTTATAGAGAAGTTAAAATACCATCCATGGACTTTCTATCGAGAGTAAAGGCTAAAAAGATAAAATTTAGAAAAAGGATTAAAAAGGTAAAACTGTTTAAAACTCACCTAAAGACTAAAGTATCCTTGCGTATTTCCAAATTCTAAATTTCTATACTAAAAAAGTTGGATCACCATTTAAATAACATTTTTGTAATCGTATTCGAATTTAATATATTAATTATTTGTGATAAAAAATTATGGCAAAAAAGTGTCGCGGATCAACCTGGCCCGTTTTACCCATTTGACCCGTTAACTAACAGTTTTAAGAATACATTAGACATACCTTGCATAATAACCACCTTCGGGGTCGTTTCCAACATCATAAAACAAGCCTCTAAAGTAGACAAAGATGGATCGAGGAATACTTGGAGGAATCAAATGAGATTGCATCTTTTGTGGAGGTGCATATGGGGGCACTGTGATTGAACCGTCTTTTAGACAAACATGATTCTTTTGACCAAAAGTTTGAACCAAAGTAGCTCGTTGGAGTAGAGGAAGAATCCCTCTTTCAATAGCTTTTTCTTCCTACAAAAAAAAATCCAATCATGTATGAACATAACATGACCCACTAAGGGGTTGTTTGGGATTGCTTGGTTAAATAGCTTATTTGGTAGGTTTATATAAAAGCAGACAAGCACTTTTGATCTTGGTTTTAAAAAGCGCGAAGCGCACTAAAGCGACAAGGTCCAAAACCGAGGCGCAAAGCGCAAAAGTGGTGGGATTTTCGTACGCGAAGCGCAAGACGATTATATAATTTTTTTTATATATGCAGTATGCTATAGGTTTTTAGCATCATTTACCCAAAATATAGATACAAATAAGGTTTATACATGATTTAACAACCCTTTTATCTACATATATAACAATTTTAAGAATAAAAACACCTCCCGTACGAAAAGCGCGCGCCTCAGGTGATTTTTTTGGCAAAAAATCGCGCTTTTCCTGCGCTTCTTGTACAAGGTGCGCCTAGGGTTACATAAGGCGCAGATCCTGGCGCCTCAGTGCGCCTCGCGCTTAAGCGCGCTCAAGGCGCGCTTTTTAAAACACAGCTTTTGATTATTTGTATAAAATTAAAAAGTCCTATGCTTATATGTTTAATTTAGGTTGAAATAAATTGCTACTAGTAAGCAGGTTTAAATTGCTTATTTCAAACTGAGTGTTGTCCGTTGATTCAAAACCACGAATTTACCCTTAGGGTGAAAATTTGTTTCAAAAATCCGCTTGTTTTAAGTATAAAATAAGATCCCAAATCCCGAATAAAAATAAACACGGGTGCCTCAAGACTAAAAGTGGCAATTTCCCACATATCTATCTATGAATGGGTTGATTCGGGTTATGTTTTATCTCTAACGGCTCAAACATGTAAATAAGAAATAGCCTAGAACCAAATAGGTCACAAATTTCCCAAGTGTCCTATACTCCGAGTCTCCGATTAATCATTCTATTTAAAAAATGCAGACCGTTATTGAAATAGTATACAACTCTTTAACGAAATTTGACGAACTAACTACTAAAAAGGGAAAACTGACCCAATTATGGCACCTCTACTCAAGACTACAATGAGAAAGAAAAGATTCATACTTGATAATGAAAACAAGCACCGAAATCGTGTGGTACAATGAAAAAGTGATCAGCCCCTTCGGTCCTATTCCAATAAGGCCAATTAGAAGAAATAAGTTGAATTGCACTCCTCATCATTCTAGGCGATTTAAAAGGTAACGGGAGGCCATTTGGTGTTAAATCACAAGTGGTGTATACAGGCGTGTAAAACCAATCAGCTTCCTCTGGATTAAGGGTTCTCACAGGACTGGATAAAAGGAATCTGTGCATATAAATTTCAGCAGCAAACATGTGGTTAAGACATCGAGGGTCTTTTTGTAAGATTTTCTTGTTGTATTTGCTCGGTAGCTCATAAACAAATACTTTTAACCTTCCAACTGGATCATCTTCCAATACATCCCCAGCACTACCTATTATTACAAAATTTGAACTAGCATTAGCAAAAAATAAATAAATAAATAAATAAATAAAAATATTGCATTTATTTGTAATCATGAATATGACGTTTGGATCTGATTAGTTAGGGGTCATATTATCGACTTCCATACAAAGGTAAAAATGTAGAGCAATATTATTACATATCTACCCCTTCTTTGAACCTAATATATGAGAGTTTTACTCCCATTTCACAAAACGTGTCAGCTTATCTCATGTTCCAAAAGCACGCAAGCCTAACGTCATGTTGGTTTCATCCACCGGTTAAAAAGGTAGCACAAAATAAAAATATTCAAATTGTTCATTTAAAGTTTGACTTCAAATTCCATTTTCTAATATCTAGTTTCCAAATCCCCTATGGCTAGGTTGTGTGGGCTAACGCCCCCAGCCACATCAACTGAGAGGTACCCCCCCCCCCCCCCCCCCAACACACACACACACATCACCACCATTGAGGGGCGCTATGATGGCCCACGCCAAGCCCTTAACGGGTGTGGGTCTGGGCACATGTTAAAGCAACCAATTGGATTTTTTTTAGGGGGGATGACATCGTTTCCACATAGCCTATGTGGCGCTTTAAAGCCCTAGGAGGTTATCCCACACCGCCGAGCCTAACCTATGTTCATGAATCATAATCCTCTTCTTTGAGTTTAATGAAAATACAAATTGATACAACATACATTTAGTCATTTATTAAAGTTTCAAGCTTAATTCACATTCACAATAGCTAACGCTGTATGATCATAATATTACTATCTTTAAAGTCAAATCCTACTTCACATCAGAAATAATAGGGTACAATATTCACCAAAAAAACAACTTATAGATAATAAGTTGATCCTAAATTTTCCTGCATACAATAAAAATTAACAAATCTAAACTTCATATGATGATATGAACCATATGAAAACAGAAACCTTATTATTCTAAGCAACAAGTAAGCAGCTTTAGAAGTCAAAGATTATGCAGTAACAAAATAACTTATTTTAAAGTTCTAAACTGCAGATCAAGGACCCCAAATGAAGTTCAAATACAACCCTAATCTCCAAATCTGAATCTACCCTTATAAGTATCAATCATAAATCTACCAAAAAGTTATAAAATTAAAAGAATTAGAGAATAAATTACCTGAAATTCTCTCTGTTTTTTGACCTTTACGAAGCTCAAAAGCATCAAGATTCAAAAACAAAGCAAAGAAAACAAGTAAAACAAAAACCCAACTGGAATTACTCATCTGACAATATCTTTGATTGAATGGATTGAAGAAGTGAAAAAGATGGTATTTTTGGGCAATGGGTGAATACCCACAAAGGATTATTTACTTAAAAGGGCAAAAGAGATGGTTGGAATGTCATTAGACAAGGTAGTTGGTGGAGTTTGATGAAGAAGATTCTTTTGTTACAAATTAGGGACTTGATGAGTTGGAGAGAGAGAGAGAGGTATGTATGTATTGTATGTGTGGAAATTGCTTAAAGAAACAGGGAAGAAGAGGGGAAGGAGGCATCTAAGGTTGGTTTGGTTTTGTTGTCAAAGCTGTTACATATATCTTTCTTGAACCCTCATGTGGTCTTATTATAAAATCAGATGGTGTAACATCTCAATAATTAATCACGGTCGCAAACGAACTGAAGTTTCAACGAACAGTTATGAATTCTTTGGCAGAAAGTTCGTTTGTATTCGTTCGTTTAATAAATGAATGAACACGAATAAAATATTTCGTTCGATTAACTAAACGAACGAACATGAACAGAGGCCGCGTTCGTTCGTTTATGTTCGTGAACGTTCGGTAATATGTTCGTTTATATTTGTTTGTTTATGTTTGTTTGTGTTCGATAGTTTAAGAAGGTTTTTATATTTTATAAATTGTCTTGATATTCTTTCATTTTTATTTATTTTACTCAAATAAATAAATAAACAATTTATATGAGATAAATATATGTATGTGAATTCGATTTTATTAAAAAGTTATTATATGTCCGTTTATGTTTGTTTCTGTTCCTGAACATTTTTTTGTATTCGTTTGTGTTCATGAACACTTGTTTGTGTTCATGAATGTCTGTTTGTGTTGTGTGCATTCACTCACGAACAAATTAACAAACGAACACAGAACATGAACATGAACATGAGTGTTTTCTTAACAAACGAACACGAACATAAAATCTTGTTTGGTAAGTGTTCAAAAACTGTTAGTGAACACATATTTTCCTTAACAAACGAACACGAACATCGCTACCATTTGGCTAGCCTCATGTTGGCTTATGTGGATATAATAGTAGAGTAAGTAACACTTTCCATTAAAAAAATAATCCTAACAAATATAAACGGGCCCAATTAAAGAGATGTGGTGTCGGTCCAAAACCTCCCATATCTTTAATCTTTATTAGCCTAATAATTTGTCTTCAACTAACCAACCCAAAACAAAGCCCAGGCCTTCACAAACCCAATAGGGGGAGAGTCTACAATCAGGAAAAACAATAGCATGAATTTGACATATTATACTAGGGTTTAATAAAATTCCAAAGAGTTCAAGCTTTCAAAAATTTAAATTTAGCAGGCTATTATGTTAAAACACAATTTTTATTTTGTTTTAAGAGTAAACTTCCATTTTTGTCCATGAGGTGTGCCTTAGTTGACAAATTCAACACAACTAGAGGTGTATAAAACCGGGTTTTTTGAATACCTGGGTTCGGTTATGTACCCGGATTCGAGTATGACCGGGTAGGGTATAACCGGGTATTACGAAATAATCGGGTCGGGTTCGGGTAGGGTATTTTCGTCCTATATACCAGGTTCAGGTCGGGTTCGGGTTTTCAATAGGGGTGTTCAGAATTCGATTCGGATTCGAAAAATTCGAAATTCGATTTAGTTCGATTCGATTACCAAGAATTCGATTCGATTATTAAGAATTCGAATTCGATTCAATTCGAATTCGAGTCCAGTAAATCGAATACGAATCGAATACGAATTTATGATTTTAAATTGGGGAATTGGATTTTGATAACCCAAACTATTCGAAATTGGCCACTGGCACCCTCAACTAAAAAATTGGCCATATATAACCTGAACTATTGACTTATTGGAATCTAACACCCAACTAACTGACGCCGTTAGTTGGGTTGCTGATGTGGCATAAGTTGCTGACGTGGCATGTTGATGTGGCACAAGTTGCTGACGTGGCACGCTGATGTGGCACAAGTTGCTGACGTGGCATGCTGATGTGTGCACACGTGGAGTGACACGTCAGCATGCCACGTCAGCAAACCACTAACGGTGTAAGTGATTTAACCGTTAGTGGGTGTTAGATTCCAATAAGTCAATAGTTCAGGTTATATATGGCCAATTTTTTAGTTGGGGGTGCCAGTGGCCAATTTCAAATAGTTCAGGTTATTAAAATCCAATTCCCCTTTTAAATTCAATTCGATTTGAAATTCGAATAAAAACTGTACATGTATATTTTTTAAATATATATACACACATACACATTATTATATACAAAAATATACACATTGAAAAAAAGAACTTCTAAATTTCGGTCAAAATCTAAGAATCCATAGTCTCTACAACTTTTACCATAACCATATTTTACATTTTTACCTTATACATCACAAAACTCTAACAAAATATACTCTCTACTATTTTTACTATTCCCGTATTTGACAAATTGTTGTTTATCAATTTTGTAGATTTGTACTTTATATGTTAAAAATAATGAGTTTGTATTAGTTTTAAAACTAAAAATAAAACAATTTATTATTTATGGTGAATTTGAACTAAATCGAATTTATTCGAATTCGATTCGAATTCGACTTTCTTATTAGAATCGAATACGAATCGAATAAATTGAATTTTAAGCGAATACGAATCGAATACGAATTCAGGTAAAAATATTAAAAATTCGAGAAATTCGATTCGAATAATTCGAAAATTCGTTATTCGATTCGATGAACACCCCTAGTTTTCAATACCCGGTTTCGGGTACTAGATACCTATTTTTCAAGTAAGTGTGTGAATTTCCGACACGACCCGAACCTAACACGAAATTAGCGGGTTTAGGTTTAGTCTAAATGGGTTCGGATCAAACCCGTGAACCCGTTTAGCTAAACGGGTCGGGTTCGGGTCAACTTGGGCGGGTTGGTTATACTATATATTGTTTTTTTACAATATGTTTTATGTTATAAATTAAATTGGTTAGGTATTTTATGCTACACTTATAACTTAAAATAGAAATTGGTATGAGATTTTATAAATAAAAGATAAATGTTTTATATATATTTGTGTTTTTTGTAGTAAAATTTTAATTTTAATACATTAGTTTGCGAAAATACCCTACGGGTAGGGTCGGGTTCGGGTATTAAATAACCGGGTTTTAAAATACCCTACGGGTAGGGTCGGGTTCGGGTATTAAATAACCGGGTTTTAAAATACCCAGGTTCGGGTATTTTTTCGGGTTCGGGTATTTTGTACACCTCTAAATACAACCTTAACACATTAAGTTACTATGGTTTGTTATTTTAACACAAACTATCCCTCGACCTAACAACTGCTAACACTACTACTAGTTTCTTCGTGAAATTACTTATATGCCCCCCATCTTTTTCTCCAACCAGCCCCAACTACCACTCTGTTAGCCATCATGGCCGGCTATGGCCCAAGCCGAGGAGGCCATCGGCTTGGGCCTATTTTTATCGGGGCACAATTTTTTTATATAAAATTCCTATATATATATATATGTGTGTGTGTGTGTGTGTGTGCGCGCGCGTATGCGTGCGTGTGTGTGTGTGTGTGTTTTTTAAGTAGAAAACACATTTAACACTTAAAAGTTGGGCCCAATAATGAATTTAAAACTTATAATTATTAAGCCAAGGCCCATAACATTTATATGTCCAATACCTATTTAACCTACTAAATTAAAAAAACAACTTTATTCTTTCTATTTGGTGGCACTTGCAAAAGAATATCGAGATTTCAATTTACAATTGTGAGTTGAATGTTTATCTATTGCTACCACATGTCCATATCCCCACCATCTAGATTGTAATTTAAGTTCAATTTTTAAGATTTTAATTATTAAAATTATTTTATGGTTTTTTTAACTATCAATTGAGCGTGATTACTTTGTTGGCTACCCGGGTTTTGTGTATTTTTATTTTTGTCGGCGGATTGATGAACTATTATTGCAATTAGGTGTTATGTTGTGCCCTAAATTGGGTTTAATAACTTAATTAGGTAATTTTTACAAATTTAGAATTGGGGGTTTTGTTGAAGCATAAGGAGCATATTTTTTAACAACTTGAATAGGGAACGTAAATCTTCAGAGACGCCTCTGTTAGCCATCACCACCACCCACCCTACAAAGTGGTTTTTAAAACAAAGAAACCTAAACAAGCTCATGATACATCAACATATCAATCTAGTTGCTACTATCATCTCTTCTCATAACTCCATTTCACTTCCTCTTCGACCTAACTACTCACCACCGCCGCCGCTACAAACCAAACCCTACCAAGACCGAAGCCGCACCCTCAAACACACTTGCATCACTAATTATAGCCAATTTTTTTTCTACTCAAACCACCACAACGGTCAAACAGCTTTCTACAAAGTACTTTCTTCCCGTCAAAACCAACCGAATCTTGATTCCGTCACATTTGGTTAACGGGAAGAAAGTACTTTGTAAAATCTAATTCAATGTATGACATGGTTTAATTCGGAATAATTGATTTAATATGTCATAATTGTAATATGTATGTGTAACTTATTATTGCCGAGTTTAGAACACTCTTGTACTTGTAACTTTGTTGTGTGAAGTGTGCCTCTTATTGTTTTTACTAGTGTTATTGAAACTTGAGACGTAGAAATGGTGTTAGAAACTCATATTACAACATCATAGTACACTGTTTTTCCATGTTTGAGGTTTGACAATTTGTGGTAGATTTTAAATTACCTTTAAATTAACTAATATTCAACTCAATCAGGTTATTTGTGCTTTAGACACATGGTCCTTATACTTAGGAAGAATGTCTTGGGGTGACTTGTGACAATACGTAATTAACGATGATATCTTCTCCAACTTTTGAAACTAAATATTTGATATATTTCTAGGTTGAAGAGATTCGTGGAATTATGATCATGGCATGCTCATAAAAGAGTCAACGTTTGACTTTTGCATGTGAAACTTAACTTTAAAATTAAATTGACATGCTACAATAATCATTACTTTGAATAAGTATTACGTACTGTTTTTTTTGAATTGAATTTTGAAAGGCAGAAATTTGGAATTTATCGAGCCAAAACTTGACTTTTTGCTCGATTTTGGATTGACTGTTTTCAATTATAGAATAAAACCAGGTATGTTATTTTCAGTTAAATTACATTTCCATTGCCACATATTGATTTGTGTCAAATGTATTTTGATCACAGTTTTGGATCTAGACCATGAACCGGCTACGTACATAACCAGTTCCGTTTAGTCCAACTTCTCCATTAAACCTAGGGGTGCAAACAAGCTGAGCCCGAGCTCGACCAGGCTCGAACTTGATTAACTCATAAGAGCTCGAGCTCGGCTCGGTTCGAGCTTTGTCTTTAAAGCTCGAGCTCAGCTCGTTGGTAATTTCTCAAGCTCGAGCTCGGATCGGGCTCGGCTCGTTTAGTGTTTATTAGTTAATATATTACATTGAATTGTATAAATAATAGGCTCGATAGCTCGATAAGTCAAAAGCTCGGCTCAGCTTGTTTACTAAACAATTTAAATGTAGGGTAAATAGTATAAAATATTAATAGAACTAATATTATACTAAGGCTTGACGAGCCTGGCGAACTTCATATGCCAAACTCGAGCTCGGGCTCGATAAGTAAACGAGCTTTGTTTTATGCTCAAGCTCGGCTCGACTCATTTTGAGCTTTTTATCAAGCCGATCTCGAATAGCTCGCGAGCTGCTCGGCTCATTTACACCCCTAATTAAACCGGTTCGGATTAGACTGGCGAACCGGACGTGGCAATTAGATTGAATATCACTTTTTTTTATCTTTCAAAATCCCATTTACTACTCAAGACTATATACTTTATATATTTCAAAGTTCATATTCTGTTAACATTACAAATTCATACCAAAATATAAAATAGCCTTGTATGCAAATATACATTTTTATTTCTAAATAATATTTTAGTTATTCGATTTTTGAAAACGTTAATAGTGAACGATTGAACAAAATCGCCCTTACTCTTGTCTCCCTAATTGCAATCTGATCATACTCTAAACAAAGAAGACATAAATGAATAACATAGAACATTAGTAGAACTCCATCGTCCCTAATTGTAATTTGCAGTCCGCAAGTTTCTTTTTATTTTCAAAAATGTCATGCTAGTTAATTAGTTATTTTTATAGGTTTAAAATAGTAAGCTTTAAATTGGGATACATTAGTTTAAATGGGTATATGAGAGTTTGGTTTAGTCGTTTAGATGGGTTAAGACTCAAACTAAAACGGTTAAAGCTATTTGCGTTCTAAAACTTTGTTTGATTATGTTAGTTTTAGTAAATAATAATAATAATAATGGATTTTAAACTTTATAATTGTTTTTGTTTTAAAATAAAAATAGGCCCCTAATCCAACTTGTCCACCATTTCAAGTATGACTTGACATATTTTAGATAAGGCAGGTTGATCTAAACCTAGGGTTCATACCTTTTTTTATTATTATTATTTTAGACTATGTGTGGTGGCTCAAGTTAAGTATAAATATTATCCTCTCATATCATGTCAACTGGAAAATGATGTGGCACTGGATAAAGCATCTGCTCCACTCACTTGACCTTGTTGTGCCTCACCTTGAGCGATGGCTTTATCCAATTTTTGTTTTTTTATTTTGTGTGTTTTTTTTCTAGAAGACAAATTAAATAATTAACACTCAAAACGTAACTAAAAATAAAATAACATCACATAAATATTTAAAACCATAAATAAACATTAGAAACGCGACTATTGTTGAAAGCGTGGTCTCAAAGCATAAAAATTTACTATATTTTACAGTATAAAATAGATACTCTATTGATTTAAAAAATGCCTCTTACCGACTACGTATAGTCAGTAAAGAGTCGTCGGTAAAGAGTCGACGTATTAAAAACAAAAATTTCAAGGTCCTTTATACCGATGACTGGTTGTCACAACAGACAAGCTATGTCGTCGGTAAAGAGTCGACGTATCAAACGGGAATTCTTATAGTATATCAACAATTGAAAAAAATAAAAACATAAATAACTATATACCAACGATTAATAAGGGTTGGTGGGGTGGTCGTCACACCATCACACCCAATCCCATTGTGCCAAATCATTCAATCACACTCCATTACATTTCATCACTAAACTCACGGGGTAGTCATCACGATTTTGATAGGAGAGAGAGAAGATGCTTACTTTTTCTTCGTGATAGTGGTCACGGTTTTGAGCCTTCGCGTTCGTGATGGTCTAGTGGGGGCAGTGGTCATGATGGTCACGGCTATCACCGACCCCGCCCACCTAAGAAAATACAAATTGTATTACATTTTGTGTAATTTTGGATAAATAAATCCATGAAAGTACATATCTACAGTATCTTAACTTGTTAACTCCCCATGCATTATTATTTTAATTAATTTTAACCTTTTTGGTTTTCCATAATCGTCTCTCGAATGTTTTTAGCATGAACCAGAGTTCAATATTCGGCATTTGGTCTTTTCTTGTGTACCCATTTAAGCCCACGCATAGAATCAAGATCCGATAAAGTCACATCTATACTTTTTCGACTTTGAAACCATGGCTCATGATCCAATGTGACACAAAAGTGCACACAGTTGAAAGTAGTCCCTACCACACATGCATCCACATTTGTTTTTAGCATGTTTCTGTTGGATTTATGGCACCCTTTGCTGTGTGAAACCTAGTGTTATCGTCGAAAAAAAAACACAAATGTTAGACGAATCAAAAGCAAAGTAAAAGTAACAAAGAAGGTATCAGATTCACATATGGATTAACAATACCAGACCTACACGTGCACCTAAAGCATCAACATATGTTACAACAACGCGTTATTGATCACTTTATTCATAATTTTTTGTAATGTGTTAAGTTGTGAATTTAATTTGTTTGACGTCATGCTGGACTCTTAGGGAGCGAGCCCCTAGCTTTCTCGAATCCGCCAAAGGATAGATCAATATCTTAAGTGTATATATAATATAAAAATTAATACACCTTATGTAAGATTATAGCTGTAAAAACTTCTCATATTGCGTTCAATAGTTCGTGTTCAACCCGACATGTTTTCGCGACTAGTGAATTTGAATATGAGGCGTTAACTAAATGTGTTGATCGTTTTCTTAAAGATTAACATGAGCGTGTTTATTACACGGGTTACACAATACGTTTTACACGATTAAATGAAACTTGTGCAATAATGTGAATGATATGATACAACATGTTTAACACCGCTAATTAACATAAGTAACTCAATAACACGAATGACATGATACGCTTAACATGATTCATTAGACATCATTAAGAATTAATAACACATAATCGTAAAGTTACTAAAAATATTATAATCGACGTCTACTTATTTAAGAAACTACAAAGGTTATTATAATAAAATTGGTCAAAAAAATGTCATGCCAACCTATGCCTAAGATATCGACATGTACATGTTTTACATCGATCGAAAATCATATACACGAATATTGGTTCCTATGTACAATAACTATACCATTGCCGATGTTGTTCATTCAGAATTGACGTACCAGTATTGTTCAGACGGTGTCACTTCGGTTCATCATGGTACAGATATGGAACTAACACTTGTTGAATCTTGTCATACAAAATGATACTTTCTAGAATAGAACTATGAAATCAACAAAATTTTTACTGATAAACCATAAAAGGAATACTGGTATCGCTATCAAAGTTGTTTGGACGGTATTGGTTCGGGTCATCATTATAAAAAATCAATTATTTTTTACCCATTCAATTTTAAACACCATACGTTTATCAATACATAGGTAAAGTTAAGCACGCCACAACGGTTTATTTAAAATGTTCTAAAACATTACATTATTTTATTGGAATGAAAATGGTAAAAAAAAAAATCCTTAAAATCGAGGAAGTTGTGCTATGTATATTTGTACTTCGATGAGTTGTACATTATTACACACAACTCTGTTTAGTAGCAAAATTGATATCAAAAAGTAGATAAGAATAGGTATATAGAAACGACATACTTGAAATTTTATATAACGACGTATCTTAAAAATTATTATATGTTATAAAGTTATTATAGAAAAATAAAAATATGCCTAAAATTAATTACAATTACATCAAGATCTCTTTGTTAGTTAGGGGAAGAATTCCCCCATTCAGAAATTATAATAATTAAAAATCAATAAAATATAATAAAACGCTATTGAGCCATTGTCAAGATCTTCTATATAGTAATGGGGTGTAGGTACGGAGAGCTTTTGATCGAGAATTTGAAGTTTAGAGTGCTACAAAATAAACAAAAGAAAAAAAAAAGGTCTCCTTTGAATTTGAATGTGTAAGCTTAAACTTCTTACATTCCACAAAACAAGCTCCTAGTTAATAATTTATATAAAGTAGCATTTTAAAGTTTCACGTCAAAACACTCCAACCTGACACAAAATTGAGAACTTCAAAAGTTTGCCTTTGATTCCATAACTTTCAAAACTTATCTTTTAACTCGTTTGTTTAATAAGCATAAATATGACTTATGATGAATAGGATTAAAATGGATTATCCACTGTCCACACAAGCTTTTTGCAATTACAATTTTTTTTAAAGGCAAAATTATATAAACCATCTTGGTTAGCAAAATGCCAACAAAACAAAAGTGCACTCAGGATTACGAGAAGAAAACCAAAGAAAAGGATCCGAAACAATCAAATCAAAAAGGCTTTCTTTGTACTCATATTGCCGGCCAAAAAAAATTTTGTTTCGAAATTTCCAAATGATTCACCAAGCCGTGAAAATAATAGCCTCGGCAACATCTTTTACCACAAAGGGCTAGAGCTATTGATGAATCTATACCTCCATTTGAATAGCAAAGCCAAATTAAATGACTTCAAGCTACCAATTCTCAAATCCCCTTTGGATTTAGTGGCCATGACCAACTCCCATTTAACCCATGGGATATTTCGATTATCCACGTATCCCCCATCCCTAGAATCTAGACCTCAAATATCCAAACTTCTTTCTAATCGAAATAGGAAGTTAAAAATTGCAAAAGATAATGTATTCCAACCGACCCAAGCATCGAAGAGATAAACACCAACCTTCCCCTAATAGAAAGCAATTTAGCTTTCCAGCTGGATAATTTTCTATGGAATTTTTCAAGAATAACGTTCCAATCCTAATTTTTTTTTTGAACGGCAACAAATTGGAATCACTCACGGAACACTGGAGTATCATCGTGCCACCAATGTTGCCACGCGATCATATTCCACCACCAAGTCACCAATTCAGGAGGAAACTCATAATTATGAGATAACCCCCTTTGTGAGATTCGAACCCAGGACCATATGGTCCCTAAGTCTTATCTCACCACCAAGATACCACTAGGCTATAATGCCTTGGGCCGTTCCAACCCTAATGATTCCCCATATTAGCACCCACAAGAATTCCCAGATAAGTAAAGGAAATTTATCTGATTTACATCCAACTTTCTCACCAAAATAATCAATCTCAGTTTGATCTACTCCGAATCTAGACAAATGGATTTATGAATATTAAGTTCCAATCCCTAAGCCAAATAAAATAAATTAGTGTCATCACTATGTTCTCAATATTCCCTAATGACCATCACCCCATCAAAATAACATCATCAACATAAAATAAATGAGATATAGAAACATTACCTCTACCTATCTTGGCTCCTTTAAAGAAGCCCAGAGAAGTCCTATCTTCGATGGCAACACACAAGCCTTACATAGCAAAAAGAAAAAAGAAAAAAAATAGAGATTAAGGATCTCCTTGACGAATTTCCCTTTCAAGCTGAAACTCCTTATTAGGGCTTCTATTAATTAGAACAAAAGCTTAAGCAGATAAATATGAAGCTCGAATCCAAGATATCTATTTACAATCAAATCCAAAAAAAAATCATAGCATAATACATTAATACCGAAAGATTTTAGTTTGTTACGTACCGTTGCAACACATGTTAGGTCATATATACATTTTGGTACACCTAACCACAATTAGAAGATTTTCACAAGGTAAGAATCTTCGGTAATCCAGTATGAAAGGGATCTATGGGTATTCAAGTTGTAAACACTTCACATCAGAAATCATTGATTGATCTTACAGAAAAACTACCGAGGAAGGGTTTAATGACTTGTCACTCGCAACACCATTAGTAGAGTCCATTACCGACGGATTATTGATGGGCGATTTGGTGACAAATCACCAGTAACATAGTATGTAATAACTTCGTTTCAGTAATTTCTTTTTTCACCAATATACAAAAACGTTTATTCAATTAGCAGCTTTCTATCTATGGGAGGAGGAATTAGGTGGTTGTCCTAACCTGTCCTAGTCAAATGAAAGTGCTAAACTCCTCGTTCACTGGGATATCTTGGGCTAAGTTTGTAGCTAGGTCCTCTTGTTGCGTCACAAGGTCTTCGCACGCTTATGTTTGGTTTCTAGCTACAAATGGAGTGGGTTAAAATACTTCCACTCAACCTCTTAGTAACTTCTCTTGCGAGTTACTATGTATTAATGATGTGTATTTAATTTACACCAAGTTATTTTAGTTAATAACAAGTCATGTTAGGTCTTAGCGACTTATTTTTAATGATAAGTCTACTAAGTCACTTTTATTGGGTCTTATATGTGTTAATGAGTTATTTTATGCTACACTAAGTCGGTTTAGGTTATCATGAATCAGTTTAGGTTTTCTTAACTTATCCTTGATGATAAGTCAACTAATTCATTGTACGTTATTAGGATTTATCGTTAACGAGTTATTTTAGGTTACACAAAGTCTTTTTAGCTTATAGCAAGTCATTTTAAGTGTTATTGAGTTTAATTGTATGTGTAAATGAATGATTTTAGGCGACATTAAGTCATTTTAGGCTATTATGATTTTAGGTGTTAATAACTTATGTTTGATTTGAAGTCCATGAAGTCCAAACTATTGAGAAACATATATGTGTTAGGAATTAGGATTACTAGTGTGGTGCCCATGCACTCGATTCAATAGAGAATACAAACGTTAAGAATTACGTGACATAAAAAATTTTATAAATTAAAAAAATATAGAAATATCATTCTCAAAATAAAGAGAAACAAAAGACTTGTTTTTATGGTATACTTTAAAAAAAAAAAAAAAGTAACCAGGCATGAAAAATGTATGGTCATCTAAAAATAGTAGGTTTATCATTTTAAAACTTAACTATATGTTTTAAAATATTTTACTGTATGTTTCAAAAGTGTATTACGTAAATCTTAAACTAATGGAAAATTATTTTTTCTTCCTTGTACGTATTATAATATACTCTAGTCTAGATAATAAACAACGACATCAATGATGGAGAGTCATTGAGAAAAAGATAAATCCTGACAAATACCGAAAAACTTTGCAGGGAGTCTAATCCAAAATCATATCATCAAAGTTAAAAAGAATCACCCAAGGAATGTTACGTAGCAAACACAAGCATGAAATAAAATCTTATTCGAAAATATGATTATTATCGGAGAGGCTTACAATTGTTGAGTTTCTTTTTTCTTTCTTTCAATTATTATGTTTAGTAAGGAGAGCCTTGCCAGAGACCCATTACTGATAGACATTTTGAAAAGTCGGTTTCTACTTTTTTTTTTCTAATTTTTCAACGACCGTGGTGAAATTTTTGTCGTTGAAGTCTTTTCTCTAGTCTTAAATTAACTATCTATATTTTTATATACGATTAAATATTTCAATTTTTGTCAAAGAGTGTGAATATATACTATAGGGAAACATGTGACATGCATGTTTTAACAATATCTAAGTCCCGTATATTAGAACAGAAATAAGCTATGAAAAAAAAAAGAAATAAGTCCAAACTTAATATTTGTTGTTGAATTAACCCTTTATAAAACAACCCTTCTGATAAACGATATTACTCAAATATCATTTGAAATAATTTTGCTCGTATTTTAACAATTATTTATATAAATAACTTTACATTTACAGTACGCATCTTTTACGAGTAAAATATTCGACTTCTAACCGTACGTAAAAGCTTTAACTATAACCTTGAAGCTCTGTCATATCATAGTGTGAATGTGTGATCTGAGCATATAAGTCACTTTTTGGTGAAACAACGTAATTCTTGTTGTACTCCCTTTTTGTAAATCATGAATTATAAATAAAATTTTTTCATAAATTCTCATGCTGATGGGTGTGGAGCTCGTCCCCTGACCATCTTTGGTCGTCTGGTATGGCCATACCACCCCGCCTTTTCTCCTCCGTCTTAAATGTCCCAACCAAGACGTTGGGGACGGCCCTAGTGGGTCAAAATATGACCATTTGGGGTGGGTTCAAACAGATATTTTTATTAAAAAAAACATTTTTCCAAATTGTAAAACCTAACCCATTCTATCATTTTTTTTTTACAAAAACTCTCTCTACCTCAACCCAATTCTCTCTAACTTTATATAAAAACAATCCATAATTCTCTAAAAAAAAAACCAAGCAATGTACTATTTACCTTTGGTTGATTCGTTATCTACGTCGAGCGAGAAAAACCAACTTTTTATAAAACGCGGTTTAGCAAGCGGCACAAATCATTGTGCGGAGGAAAAGGAAGAAGTCTTGTTGGAACCACGAACTAGGCAAGTGGCCATAAACAGAGACCGGAAAGGTTAGTTTATATTTTTTTAGATTTTATATCGCCACTATATTTATTTTTTTAGATTTATATTTATATTTTTATTTTTATTTGCAACATACGTGTAGGTGTATACGAGAGATTAGTATCCGATTACTTTGCCGGTGAACCGTTGCACACGGCTGAGATGTTTAGGCGCCGGTTACGAATGAGTCGTTGATTGTTCTTATGTATAGTCGATGACTTGTCGAGCCGTGACCCGGTTTTTACTTTACGATACGATGCTAGAGGAAAAACCACCTTACAAAAATGTACAGTGGCATTGCGACAACTGGCTTACGGGGCGTCAGCCGATTCGTGGGACAAGTATTTAAGGATGTCCGAAAGAACTGCACGCGAATGTTTGTATAAGTTTTGCAAACGTGTTATGAAGATCTACAGCAAAAAATATTTGCGAAAACCAAGCTCCAATGACGTCCAAACGTTGTATTAATTCCACTTACAAAAGCATGGTTTTCTAGAAATGCTCCGAAGCATTGATGCATTGGCCTTGCGGAATTGCCCGAATGCATGGCGTGGAAGGTTTATGCGAGACGACCAAGGACATCTAGCAATAATCCTAGAGGCTGTTGCATCCCAAGATTTATGGAATTGGCATGCTTTCTTTGGTGTTCCCGCTTCAAATAACGACATTAACGTCAACAATCAATCACTGGTTTTCGACGATTTTGAAAAAGGAACCGGTCCAGATACCAGGTTTACAGTTTCGGAGGTGGAATACGGGTGCGGATATCATCTTTCTTATGGAGTATACCCAACATATTCTACAATCGTTAAAACTATTCAGCATCTGGCCGACAAAAAAAGAAATTTTTTGCCAAGTATCAAGAATCGGCGAGAAAGAACATTGACCGTTGTTATGGGGTTCTACAATCAAGATGACACATCATTGAAAACCCAACACGTGCTTTTGAACCCAAAAAACCGTGTTATTGCATGTATGTTTGTATCTTGCTGCATAACATGATCCTCGAAGACGAAGGTCAAGTTATTTGTGAGTTCGACAAAAACGCGGTGGAAGGGAATACTATTCTGGTTAGCCCGGCTCAGCAAGAGTTAAACGAATTCTCGTCACGTAACGAGTACATACATCTAAATCGAATTTGATTGAATACAATTGGAACAACGAACACAACAAGTAGTTTCTTTATAATTTTTTTAATGTTATGTAATCTTGTATTTTTTTTTTATTGTAAGTTCTTTTTATAATTTTAGTATTTATTTAAATTTTATATTTATTTATTACTTTGAATTAGAATTAAAAGGGATGGGGATTGGGGACTAGCCAAGAAGGACTACCCTTCACACCTTTGGGTCATCCTTTTGAGAAGGACTACCCTCTTTAATGATGTGGCAGTTTAGGTGGAGGGTAGTCGTCCTTTGAGGCCTATCCCGACACCCATTAGCCTCAGTGATTGACTATTGCAACCGATTCCGTAATTACTACAAGCTTAGTTAGTTAGTTATGGTGCGGTCATCTTAAACAATGCAAACTTATGTATCAAGGAGTTACATGAACATGTCCATAAACTTAATTTGGTCGTATATAATTCCGATTTATAAGGCTCTCCTCATTGAACCATCCTATGTGACAAACTGACAATGTTCACCACAAGAGCATCGATGGAGTTGCCAGCCCAACCAAGCTAGCTAGGCGGTATCCGTTCAAAATATACATTTTAATAAATATATTTGTTTTATGTTTTGTAAACGATATACTTGTGAGAGTATTTTTATTAATATAAAAAAATAAGAAGACATAAATATATATTCATAGACCGAAATAAACGCAATTCAAATTTCATGCGTTGAAACTTGAACTTAACTAGATATATAAATATATAATGATAAAAGGTGACCGATCGATAGCACAAATGTCTTCGTATTCGTGGAAACCAAGTAAAGTATCAAAATTCATTCCAATCGCATGCATAAATTAATAATTATCTTTTGATTTATAAATTCACCAACCATAAGATATAAAGATATATTGCAGACATATAAAATTACACATAAATGTAAGTATGAAACACGTACGTCATATATGCATGTTTATCTCTATAAAGAGAAAGAAACGCGTAATTCTTAGCATTCAAAGTTTCACACCATGCAGATCGAACAACACATGTACACTATATATATATATATATATGTAGTCATCTATCCTCTCATATCCTACACTCTTCTAAATAAGTCTTGTTATGCAAGTTACTTATCTAATGGTTTTTGTCTAGCTATTCATTCATTTGATATCTCACTCACTCACATACACACACATATATATATATTAAGGATGTTTCGTAGAAGACAAGGGAAGAGGACGGTTGAGGAGGAAGAGGACGACGTATTTCCAGTGTACTCGCCGCAGTCACAAGAGGATATGACCGCCATTGTATCCGCCCTGTCGCAGGTGATAGGTGTGATGATGCCACGACTGACAACCATGGTGATATGTCATACTCTACTTCTTCTGCTTCTGAAAACCAACCATCACCTGTTGTTCAACAATCACCAGGTTCAATTTTTTCACTTAATTTGTTTTTGTAGATTGCATTGCACACATTATATCGGTTGGACACACATATATGTGTATATATGTTGGACATAATATTTGATTATCCTAAGTTAGATTATTTAGAATGTATTATTGTTGTATAATATATAGTTGTGGCGGTTATGGTGGTTAAAACTGAACCATTGTGTCGGTTCACTAAAGGGTGTCATACCCCTTCACCACATATAATAGTCTCATACCCCTTCATTTGTATTTAGATGATCAATTATAATATAGCATGTTTCTGTAAGTTCTCTCTATTAAATCTCAACAATATATACATAGATATATAAAGGAAGTTTAGATAAGAACTAAAGCTTTTAGGAAAAGTGGGAACATTACCAATCTAAGTTATTTTTACGTTTTTGATTTTGGAATTTAAAATATAATTTATAAATAAGGAAATATACCTAAACAAATAACAGATGCGACAAGAAAAGCTTTTCAAAATAGACACTAGTAAAGGCTTTTTCGAAACTATTCAAACCAAATTGTCAAGTGTGCTTTGTAGGTTAATTAAGGTGGTTATGAGCTTTTTTTAGTATATGGTCGTTGGCTAGGGCTTTTTTTAGTATTTAGTCAGTGTTCTTTTACTATTCAACAAAACTTTTTGGTAAAAGTTGTATATTTTGATAATTTCCCAATAAAAGATTTACTCCTTCATCTTTAACTCATTTATCTTTTATGTTATTAATTAATTTTCTCTATAATTTCCCAATCTCTTGCGAACATGCAACTATAAAAAAGAAAATCATGTAAATACATTCATTAATTTACATGCATATATGCAAATAACAATATAAATATGCATTAATTATTAACATGTGTGAATGTAACCAAAATACATATAATAATAACATATACAACAAATACAAATTAAATACAAGTAATATGCATATCATCATCATCATCATCATACTCAGTTAATCCCACCTATAGCAAAGCTAAGGTAGGGTCTGAGGAGGGTAAGATATAGACAGCCTTACCTCTATCCCTAAGAATAGAGAGGCTGCTTCCAGTGAGACCCCCGGCTCGATGTGGTTTGGTATCAAGCCTTGGACATAAGGCACAGAACACTTAGCAATCGGGACAAACCCGATCAATGCATGTACCCCTTTGTCTTTTGGCTATCAACGCCACCACATGATGCATGATTAACCGTCCGTCGTTTTTAACGTTATTTTCACAAAATTAGTAAAATAACATTAAAACTAGTGCAACTTTACTTTTGCCCCCCGAGGGCCACACATATATACATTATATGCGCACACCGTATGTGGGGCGGCACAAGTAATATGCATATATGCATACATATTTTTTGTAAGGTAATTAATGTAGTTGTAAATCTTATGACTTGTAGATACTTCAATGGGGTTTTTGTTGGTCCTGTGGATTGCATGCATGTGTGCATGTCGTTTTGTACGCTGTTGTATGGCAGGGTCGGCTCAACGTTTTTCGGGGCCTAAAGCGAACAATAAAGTGGAGGCCTTTTACTAAATGTTTTTCTGAAGTGTTGCAATTTTTTTTCTCTCTCTGTATCTTTGCTTTTTTTTTTTTTTTTACTATTGTACTTCTTTAAATAACATTTCATCACAAAACAAAGGATATTTTTTTTCAAATTTTTCACAAAATATAGTATTCGTATTTCAACGCTCATATCTAAGTTGAATAACTAACGAGATACTATTTTCGTGTGCCCTATATTTATTGATACACAGACATAAACCTTTACTAAAATTATAAGTATAAAAATAACAATCAAAATCTTCGTAAAGAATGAAAGAAAGAAGAAACCTTCATATTTATATTCAAAATTTATAACAATAATTTAGTGTCAAAATAAAAAAAATCCATTGCATAGGGAAAATAAAAAGTCAAGTAATAAAATATTAGTACTTTTGGGTTGGCACTCTATGTTCCTTTTTCGTTTCTTGACTACCGGAGTTCTCATAAAAGAAAAAAAAAAACTCACATCTAAACTTTGTTAACTTTTCTCACTCTATATTATCTGGTTTACCAACAAGTTGAAGGGTCAAATACTAAATAAAACACAAAGAACCAGTCAAACTTTGAATCTCCGGTGAAAAAAACTAGCCGGCCGGCGAGTAAACCATTGGATCTCCGGGGCCCTTAAAATTTGGGGGCCTAAAGCCATAGCTTCATTTTACTTATGCTAAAGCCGGCCCTGTTGTATGGTGTAAAGTCGTGTATGTCTATTTTTATTTGGTTTATCTGTGTGACTACATGTATAAACATACATGTTTTGTGTCCATATTTTTTTTTACATGCTCACAAAATTCGCTCACCAAGAGAATGAACTTTTTTTTTTCAGTTTATTACAACTACCATTTTTGTGTACATGACTACATGATGTCACTAGTAGATTTCTTCTCAGCAGTTTTTATGAATAACTAAACATTATAGAGAAAATATATATCTTTTATATAAGAACAAGAAACTAATTAACTAAATATAGAGACGAATATCAATATACCATGGTTAAATAACTAAAAAGTCTAAAAGTTATTGATGAGAAAAGATAATATATGTATCACATTAATTAAACTGAAACTCTTAGGAATTATACCACAATAAATTTTCTTTTTTAATGCACTTGAATTGAATTTTAATATATATACAAAATATAAAGCATGAATAATTCCTTTCTTTTGTAATATCAATCTATGATTTATGTAATTATGTATTGTTATTTTTTTTTTAACTTATACTATACTCTATGGTAGTGCAAGTAAATTAATTACTAATGTGTTATGAACTTATGATCAACAGAGCCGAACCAAAGGAGGCGGCACTATAGAGGAGTAAGGCAACGACCATGGGGCAAATGGGCTGCAGAGATACGCGACCCACAAAAGGCAGCCCGGGTGTGGCTAGGGACTTTTGAGACCGCGGAAGACGCAGCCATGGCTTATGATGAAGCTGCACTTAGGTTTAAAGGTAACAAAGCAAAGCTCAACTTCCCCGAAAGGGTTCAGCCAGGGAGGTCCGAGTTAGGATATCTAACCACCTATCCTCATCACCTTCAGCCACCACCTCCTCAGCCACAGCCGCAGTACGTCGATCCAAATCTTGCTCATTACCAACAGTTTATTTTGGGTGCAAATGATCAAATGGGTTATAATCCAAATATTTTCCATTCGTTTTCGTCGACGGATGATCATCTACAGGGTAGCTCATCTGGGTTTGAATCCATGCAATTATTGGCAAGATTATGATCCAAGAAATAATTAGTAGGGATTAGAAGACTATGGTCATATGAAAAAGAAAGTGTTTTGCATCTTCATTCATGTAATTCGTTATAATGTCTTTGTTATAAGTTTGCTTATTATCAATTTTAAATTCAGAAATTCCTCATACTTGTTGTTTGTACTTTTCTTCAACTGCCAATGTTCACTTCAAACCGAGTTATATAATGGAAAAAAAAAAATAAATAAGATGTAACCAACAATGATATGAATGAGGAGATATTGGCACATCTTACTTGGTTATATCTAGACGTCGTACTAGGCCTATAAGACACATATATAGTTATACGTGTAGTAGCATTTTTTTTCAATTTCTCAAAAATAGTACTGCTGCCAAATGATATCTGGCGGCTAGCTTATACAACATGTATAA
>CM061229.1:34033187-34057727 GCA_030844895.1 Ambrosia x helenae
CGTGGAAAAACGGAGAACGTGGAAAAAACTGGCGAACGTGGGAAAAACGTGCGAATGGGGATAAAACGGGCGAACGTGGAACAAAATGTGGGAAAAACGGGCGGAACGTGGAAATGGGAAAAACACATTCGACCATCTGATGTCCGAATGAGATTTTTGATGCAAACTAAGTGTTTTATGCTTGAAACTTATGTGTTAAACTTATGTGCATGACTAATTGATGTAATGGGTCACCAACGGGATGTCGGGTCGGTTTGGGATGTCCGGTTAACGTTTAAACACACTTTTTAACACACGTAGTCAAGATCTGGACAATCGGGGACTAGTTAGCCTTCGGGTTAATAGTCATCACACTTATGTAAACTCATTGATAGGTTGTCATTAGTTGGGATTATCATACACGTGTTGGAATTCTAGTTATCGGAAGACGCACTCTAAGGTGAGTTTCACGGCCCTCTTTTATACTCTTTTCTCTCGGGGGAGAAGCATGCCACACGTTTTAGCAATGCAACGTTTATGATTCGAAAACATAACTCTTATGAAACTTACCACTTTTGGAAACATAACGCTTTTGAAACGCAACGCTTTTGAAACACGACGCTTTTGAAACACAACACTTTTGAAACGCAACGCTTTTAGCAACATGACGCCTTTTGGGAATGTGACTCTTTTGAGAAACGTGACACGTTTGGCACTTGGCATATTTAAACATTGGCACTTGACACTTTTAAACATTGATGTTTGGCATTTGACACTTGACGCTTGGCACTTATTTACTATACGACGAAACCTAAGTCCCTATTGAAACCATGAATGTGCGGGGCACAACGGGGGAAATGTGGATAGGTCTATCGGGTGTGATGAACCCCACCTGACGGCTGGGAGCCGGGCGGGTGCATATTGTCTCTACTTGACACTTGACACTTGACACATGGGCAGCAACTTGAGCAACGTTTGTCAGTAATGGTTTTAGCAACATAGTCGTAGTAGTAAGGGAACGTTTGTTATTTACTTGGAACTTTTGCACACTTGGAACTTTATGAGGAATTGCTTTACACATGAAAACGTTTACGAACTTAAACCTGTGAACTCACCAGCATTATATGTTGACGTCTTTTTGGCATGTTTTCTCAGGTCGCTAAGGTAGCAGCATTGAGTATAGGCGCACGGAGTCTCACGGAGTCTAGGGATCATATGCATATTTTGTTAAACATTTCAGACTTTGAGTTTTTCTTTTAAGTTGTAATAATACATTTTGCTTCCGCTGTGTTAGAACGGTTTTGAAACTCAATAGTAGTTTACGTTGTTTTCTTATCATATAGATGTCGTTTATTGTGACCGTTGACTTGGATCCTGGTGTGTCACGCGCCTCGCGGTAAAACCCGCATGTGAAAATTTGAGGGTGTGACAGCTTTCCACAATACTCCTCGAGGTTTGACACCCAACTTACCCTGTCTAATAAGGTAGTTGAAACTTTTCTAAAACTTTTATTTTTTATCGATCCTTCGACGCCGATCACTGTGTAACAGGTGGCAAACACCTATCTAATAAGGTAGTTGAAACTTTTTTAAAACTCTTATTTATTAAATAAATGCTTAATTGTCCTTACTTTACATTATAATTCGCTAGTTTTGAAATAAAATATTTGTTGATTTTTATAAAACAAAAAATAAAATAATAATATAATTTTAGTATTTAATATATAGTATTGCTTACAATCTTATTTAGTAATTATATTTAATATTTAAATAAAACATTTAATATATTGATTTAATCTTTTATATCATTTTCTTATACAATACCACTTCATAAGTATCTTCTATTTATCAAAACAAATACATTTTTTTATTTTTGGATAATAATAATAATAATCTAGTGGTGATGCTTTTTTAGGTGTATGCTAGGTTGCTAGTGGTGGTTTTTTTTTTTTTTTTTTTTTTTTTTTAAGTGAACTTTATTAGAAACGGGGCAAAGCGACGACCACCAAACAACGATTACAACATATACACTGGGTTAGTTAACCAATCCTTCCAAACAATATTCTTGAATCTAGATCTACTTTTTAACCATAAAAACGAGCAAGATTTAATCATCGCAACAACCTCAAGAACTTTCGGATTACTCCCCTTGAAAACCATATCATTCCGTGCCTTCCATATCGCCCAACAAGTCGTCATAACAATACCTTTGATCAATCGTTTAGCCCATTTGCTTCCAACCCAATGCTAATGAATAACTAAAATATCTTTAAAGTCGAAAAACAGAAGAGGAGAAATATTACACCATTTACCTACTGCCGACCAAACTCCAAAGGAGAATCCACAACCTGTAAACAAGTGCATAACACCCTCGTCCGAAGTTTGACACAAGCTACATAACGAATTGAGAATATTAATTCTTCAATGTATGAGAGCTATCTTCGTTGGAATCCCTCTTTTTTCCGCCCTCCACATAAAGATATTAACTTTGATCAGAACCCAATTCTCCCACGTCATTTTTTGATCTGAGCGAACCTCTTCCGAGTCTCGGATTCTTTTTTTAACATCAGCCACAGTGAATACCTCGTTGCCAGCTTCGGAACCCCAGCTCCATAAGTCGTCCGACCCCTTAACAACCACATTTTTCAGCAAATCGCACAGGTCTTACATTTCAGAAATCTGTTCTACCGTCGAGATGCTGGACGTCCAATCAATCCATAAGTCATTTAAAGAAGATATGATTAACATGACAAAGTATGTAATCACATTGTCCTTTCTTAAACAAATATTTGATTTGGTATTAAAAAATAATACAAAGTTTATATTTAATGATCGAGATTGATGAGTGAGTATTTGTATTTCAAAACCAATTAATACCAACCATAGTAAAACAAACAAGAGAGTGATATGTGTGTGTATATATATGTGTGTATGTATGTATATAAGGTAGGGATTATGTACATATTAAACATTTTATTTCTTAACTAATTATACTTAGTTTTTTTTAACTAAAGTTATCCTTGAGATTCTTTAGTTAAACCTCATGCACCACGAATTCAAATGATATCTATTCCAACCCAAATTGAGCTTGGCTACTTGCACACAAGATTGTTGATGTTGGTTTGACTTAATAGAAAAACCAAGCCAAATCCTTACTCTCATAGAGCATAATTTACAAGTCTTTAATGCACATATGAGAGGATTAAGTAAGTGTAACTTGAGATATTTGATGCTTAAATGCAAGAAAGGGAATTGAGGAAAAAGGCTGTGTCGGTTGAGTTTGGTGTGTAAGTAGTTGTATTTGATAGCAACATAGGAAAAATAAAGTTTTTATGAATTTGTTTAGGTCAAAGAGTGACTTTTGCTGGCAGAAAATTGAACAATAACAATATTATTAGATTTTTTTGTGTGTGGGGTCTTCCCAAGTGAAAGTTTATTTAGGGATATATATCTTTTCTTGTTCCCGCTTTGAGCCATCTAACAATGGCTACACATGCACAAGAGATATCAAATGATGTCAATACTCAAGAAATTTTACATTACATTTTTATATTAAAGAAAAATAGTCTAACTATTTACTATTTATTTATGTTATAAGACGGATTGTAAAAAGGGCATTATCAATAGTAGAGAGCCCGGGCACTCTCGGCTGTCGGCAAGACATAATCGGCTTGAGTAGCCATGGGGCTACACCGCCCCGGGTAATAAGGCTTGGAAATTGGGCTTGAAAAATCGGCTTATCCTGAAACATGGGCTAGAGAAACAAGCCGAGGAGAGAAAAGGAAAAGGTGAGTTTTTGGGGTGGATACCATTTAATGAGGTGTGTGTGATTGGTGGGTAGACATGGACAAAAAAACTGGTTTTTTAAAACCGAACAAAAAAAAACCGGAAAACCAGTTTGGAAAAAACCGGTTTTTTGGTCAAACCGGTTAGAAACTGACCCACATCTTCGGTTTTGGTTCTGGTTGGGCGTTTGGAGGTTCGATAGGGTAGGAAACCGGTTTGGGTTAGAAAACCGGTTTGGAAAAAAAACCGGGTTTTGAGGAAAAAACGGGCATAATCAATGTATTTGGATTCTTGGATGACCGGTTTGGCAAAAAAAAAACCGGTTTTAAAACCGGCCCAAATCGATTCCAATAGATGGTTCTCTTCGATGCTAAAAACCGGTTTGGGAACCGGACCGGTTTGAGGAAAAAACGTTTTACATTAAAAAAAAAACCGAAACCGGTTTTAAAACCAGTTTCGTTTGGAATAAAAAATTGATTTGTACATATCTATTGGTGGGTGTGGTAAAATGGTGGGTCCTTGGTTTCAGGCTACTTTGGGCTTGGCGTTTGCGGTGTTTAGGCTACTTTATGCTAGTTTGGGGGTTAAAATGACGTGGCACTGTGTGATTGGTGGGCATGGGGCTACATGGGGCTTGTGCCACACTCGGCTAGACACAATCGGCTTGAGTAGCCACGGGGCTACACCGCCCCAGGTAATGAGGCTTGGAAATTGGGCTTAAAAAATCGGCTTATCCTGGAACATAGGGCTAGAGAAACAAGCCGAGAAGGGAGAAGGAAAAAGTGAGTTTTTTGGGTGGAAACCATTTAATGAGGTTGTGTGATTGGTGGGTATGGTAAAATGGTGGGGTCCTTGGTTTTCAGGCTACTTTGGGCTTGGCGTTTCCCGTGTTTAGGCTACTTTATGCTAGTTTGGGGTTAAAATGACGTGGCACTGTGTGATTGGTGGGCATGGGGCTACACGGGGCTTGTGCCCCACTTGGCTAGACACAATCGGCTTGAGTAGCCACAGGGCTACACCGCCCCAGGTAATGAGGCTTGGAAATTGGGCTTGAAAAATCGGCTTATCCTGGAACATGTGGCTAGATAAACAAGCCGAGGAGAAGAGAAGGAAAAAGTTAGTTTTTTTGGTGGGGACCATTTAATGAGGTGTGTGTGATTTGTGGGTATGGTAAAATGGTGGGGGTCATTGGTTTCAGGCTACTTTGGGCGTAACGTAGATTGTGGGTGATGCCGGAGAGCAGAGGCGTAACGGTAATAACGGTAACGCCGATGGTTGCAATCTCGTCTCCAGTTCAACAAGCAGCGGTGAAGGATTTGTAATCATAGAGAAACAAGTGATATAGTGTGTAGTATTTTATTTGTGAGGTTGGGTATTAATAATTATAAAATGATGGTTGCTTGGACTAATAATAATTAGTAAATTAAAGACCATCATGACTGGGAATTAATGGTGGCTCCCTGTTGTTCGATTGGTTACGAAACATGAAGCACAAACATGACTTGTCGATAACAATTAGTAAGTTAAGGACCATCATATTTTGAATTGATGGTGGATCAGTGGCTCCCCGTGTCAAAAAAAAAAAAAAAAGAAAGAAAGAAAGAAAAAAAACCGTTTCCAAATTTATGTTAAAATTGGTTACATGCTTTTTTCACTTTGACATTTAGACTATTCGTTGTGGGTAGAGCCTAGTGATAGATTTATCGAATAATATTTAACCACATCAATACCTACGTGGCACTGGTTAGCGCCAGGCGATCGCTCGCGGCAGGGTGTTGTGGTTAAAGGTTAGCGGTTATTTTTTTTTTACCAAATATATTATTTAGCACAATTTTTTTTTATAAAAAAACCATTAAACTAAATATAAAAGAAACATTCCATTGCATAAAAAAACATAAAATAAAAAACATCAAAACATTATTAAAAACATAAAAAAGAAGACGACTACATTATAAAATTTCCTCTCATAAGTCTCCATGTTTGTTCATGTGGGTAGTTATCATTGTGTGTGTCTCGATATTGATTACGAGCCATTTCAAGCCAGTCTTCATCTTTTAAACCCAGGTTCGCGTTCATCGCAGCCATGAAGAACCCCTCAAATATGGTGCACTTCGCCTTGATGGAACAATATTTTCCATAAATCATATCAGTTGAACGAAGGTTGTCACCCCTTCGTCGCCTGAAACGGGTGACAACCCCTTTCCAAAAGGTTTTGTGTCGATCGTATTCTCCTTCGATCTCTTGTTGGCGGATATAACAATCCACCAAACAAAGTTCTTCCTCTAAACTCCAAGATAGTGTTACACCGTTCATTGAGGCGGGGATTGGATTTGGATTAGGGTTTGCCATTTGTTCAAGTGAAAGATAAAAAAAAAAATTAACCTAAAGATCTATATATATACATGTAAAATTTTATAAAATCAAGCAAAAATTTAATTACCATATTTAATTTTTGACCGTTAGCTAACTGCCAACGACCAAGACTTTTGGAATTTCACCCCCTAGCTCACGCGAGCTTCGTCGCTTGGGCTAGCTCGCGGCACCCTTCGCTGACCAACGTTATGGGCCAGGCTATCCACCTGGATCACATTGTGGCTCGCGGCAGGCTGCTAGCGGGCCACAACGGATAGTCTTATGTTGTTTCTTTTGAGGATTAATTATTGTAAGTATTCAATGTTACTTTGAGGATTAGTTAGCGTTAGTATTAATTTTCTAGCTAAGTAAATGAAATTACAATATTGCCCACTTATATGAAAATAAAATGACAACATTATTCATCCAGCACCCATTATATAGTGGTATAGATATAGATAACTATGTAAAATTATTTTATTAACCTTTTGCAATTATAAAGTTTAATACCTTTTATCAACCCATAAAAACATGATTGATCCCTCAATTGCCTTTAATTGACCTGTTATAACTTTTTGTAATATCAATGCTAGATAATCTACCAACCTACTTATTCTCTTTGTTTCTTTGCTAATGTAAAGGTTATTGAAAAAATTGGGAGACAATTAGGAGGATTTTTTTTTCTTTTTTAATAGAAGATAAAACTAAAACTAATTGTGTCTGGTGGGAGTTGGGCAAGCTCCTAAATCGGTGGGTGGTTTGGGGTTAGGATCACATAGATGCGCGAATGTTAGTCTGCTCAGTAAATGGGCGTGGCGATATAGAAAAGAGAAGAGTGGTTTATGCATTCCACCAAAGTTCGATCATTTTGGTCTTTTGTTCCGGTTAAAAGTGGTGCAACATAGGTGTAGAATAATTTGGCCAAAGTGAACAAGATTTTGGCTAAAGAAAATATAAACTAACTGGGGTAATGAAAGGCAACGTTGGTAGTGGAGTTGATATAAGGTTTTGGATTGACATTTGGGTTAACTTAGTGCCTCTAATGGATAGATTTCTGGCTCTTTTTCAAACTGGATAAAGACAAATCATGTTTGGTGTATGACAAGGGTAAACAAAAATATGATGGTGGAACAGTGCGGGAGTGGAACTGGATTTATGTCCCGTATTCACAACAATAGATAAACAAATTTGAGGCATTAGGTCTACTGTCCAAAACTAATATTACCCAACAAATGACTCGTGAACTTGGTTGGGGGTCTCGGTGGTTTGTTTACTACTAAATCAATTAAGACGCTATCTTAGGTGAACACATTGGGGGAAGTCAAGTACATGCATGTATGGAATCGGTGCCTGCCACTTAAAGTCAATATTTTGGATCGAGAATGGACTTGAATAGGCTGCCAACAAATGACTCGCTTCAGCAGGGGGTACGTTTCGTCTTAAGTGTGCCCGTTAAGTGAAGTGTTTGACGATTTACTAGATCACCTCTTTACGTCCTATTATGTCGCAAGTATATCATGGCAAATGGTGGCATCATGGTGTAAAATACCTTAGTTTATTCTTTTCTTTATCAAAGATTTAGTGCAGGTTGATGAGGTGGTGAAAATGGGTGAATTACATTAACGGCTCATTCAAACCATTGTTATGTTGTCATACTGAATAATTTGAAGATCGCGTAATAATCTAGGGTTTCGTGGGAAGAGGGTGGTTGTCCAAAACCTACTTGGGAGATCAAAGTCTTTAGCTACTTATGAGTAAGAAATTAGGTCACATATGAAACATTAGAATGGGGAAATGGTCCAAATTTAAATTGTAAGATGCTGCTTTTTGTATAGTTTTGTGTTGGCGCAACATCTTGATGGGGCCTTTTAATAAAAGTAGGCACTCAAAAAATTACCTATATATCTAAAGTACAAAGTCGGCGGCGACAAAATAAGTGACGTCGCCGCTGACCACAGCAATACATAGGCAAAACTCTTTCATTTCTGCCCCCGTCGCATGTTACCGGTCATCCCGGTTGCCGGTCGTCTTGGGGCACGTGTTTCCATAATTCCATCTCATGCTTTTTATACCGGTCATACATCTTACCGGTCGTCTTGCTTCACCTGTTCCATATACCGGTTGCCCTTCACTCTGCCACTGCAGCCACCAAGCAAACGACCGGCGTGCATGAAGTGACGACGCGTTTTTACGGTGAACACCACCGCTTCTGACATCGACCTGACACCCGTAGTCACCACCAATTGGAATAAAAGAAGTGATGCCTGGTAATTTTCATTTAACCAGTTTTACGGTCGGAGATGGGAGGATCAAATATTGTGGGATTCTGGACTTAGGGTTGGCTGGTGGTTATGTAGAAAGAAAATAGCAATTTTCTACGGTGGTCATGTAGAAAGTACAGATGAAAAGTTGAGATGAACTTTTTAAATCGCTGGTGGTTATGAAAGTGGCACATGGTTTTCAAATGTGGTTTATCAACCAAAATAATTAAATAATAAAATCTAGAAAAAAAACTCAGCTATCAAAGTTAAGAAGAAATGTTTTACAAACTAATTATATGAAAATAAATTTCAAAACTAACTGCTATGTGGGATTTTATATTTTTTTTTCTATGTAATGAATCGTTGTCGGCCACCGTTTTTCTTACATGGTTGCGTAAAAATCGTTCTAGCTCAGTTGGTAGAGCGCCTACCTTTTAACCTCGCGGTTGTGGGTTCGACTCTCATGGATAGCGTTTTTTTCCCAGCCATATTTATTCTTACCGGGTTAGATACGTGTCCGCGGGGCAACGCTCGCGGGTCAAATACTAGTTTATATGTATATGTGTATGTATGTTTTTTTTACACTTTTCCCAAATTTAATACGGGGTTGGTTATGAAAGATGAGATGTGAATGCTCTCTAATAAACTAAAACTAGTGAGATACCCGTCCGTTGGGACGGATTTTTGGACGAAGATTAGAAAAGCGTGAAAGTATATTTGGGTTGATGTTATCATTTTGAGTAAGCGAATGTCGACAACTAATCCCTATATAATCTTAAAGTATATCAATTTTAAAAGTTTTGTTAATATGTATTATTTATGAAATCAGCCATTGAAAAACAAATACTAATTTATTTGTTTTGTTTAAAAAAAAAAAAAAGCAGTGTACCCGTCTGTTGGGATGGGTTCCTTAAATTTACAACGTTCAAACTATTTGTACATTAAAGATCCCGACAACATGTTATTCAACTCGACAGGCATATTACTATTATTACGACATAAATATTTTATTATTCTTTTCATTCTAAACATAAACATTATATCTAGTAACCAATATTTCACAAAACACGTAAAATAAAGGACTCGAAGGTAAAAGGAAGCAATTAATTTGACATTCAACACTTAAAAATGTGATAATTAGATGTCCATCTTTCAAAATGAGAAAGATGATGACTACAAACAGTTAGGAGTTTTAATTTTGCATAAATTCTATAAACTGTAATTTGCAACGGTATAATGTATAGACAAGATTTTAGGGTCAAGAGAGTTTTCTCAATGAGTTAAATCTACAACATCAATTTTTTTTAACGCAAATGTACCTAAACATCAAGGGTGTAAATCCCATGCATAATACCAACTGGTGGTATCAAACTATCACGGTAACAACATGCACATGAAGGCTTGATTGTTACGCTGCAACCACAAGAATCAGAACTTAATATTTAGACATTTTTAACATAACTCAAAATTTCGTTAATGACATGTAGATTTTCAAAACCTTAAAGAAAGATTGACTGATCAACCAAGTCAAAGAGTAGCCAACTGCAATAGCATCCAACTATGGCTGCACAATCTACACCATTTGCGTGCTATGGTTCATCCACCTTCTCACATTGTGATATATGACATAATAGCTAAAACACAATTTTAGAAAATGAAAACCATCCCATCATTTAAAAAAAAAAACTTTAACATAGCATACAAACATATAAATTAGGGTACAAAGTCAAGCTCAAACAAATCCCAAAAAAGTTGGTGAGTCTTAAGACTTCTTTAAATGGCAATTTTGATCCTAGCATGACCCACTATGGATAAAACAGCTCGAACATGGCCTGCAAAATAGAAAAAACAAACCTGTAGCTTGGTTTTACCCAGTGGTATTGTTCCAACTGCTTTGGGTTATTAGCAATCACTTTATCAATTATTTTTCTCAACCTCAGTTGGATACACTGTATGTTAAATAAAACACAAAATCATGCCATTCAGATTAAAAGAGAAGATAAATTTAGCTTAAAGCCAGGCAACACTACCCATTTAAGTATAGATGGTTCAATTTGGGTTGTGTTTTTATTTAATGGGTAGAACGGGTCAAACATGTTCAAAGTCACCCAAAGCCTATATCTTTAATGCATACATCCAACTAAATTGTTTTCATAAAAAACTTCAAATTATGGTTGTAGCAATCACGTTTTTTTTTTTTTTTTTTTTTTGTAATCATAACTAATACAAAAATTAACTTTTACATAGAATAGAAAATGAAAAAAAAGGTTGGATCAAATTAACCTTACCAGACCCCTTTGATCCTTCGCTAAAAGTTCATCCATTTGACCCTTTACCCAACCAGACCATCTTGACATATTAAAGAGTGGACAGAGTCGAGCCCGAGGATGATGTGGGGAGCTCCGGCCCGGGAAGGAACACCATCCCCGATCCAAGAGTTTTTTTCCCAAAAACCGGGACTTGCCACCGAAAATCGGGGAAATGAAAAAACGGGACGACTCCCACCACCTTAATCAACTAACCTCTAGATACAACAAAATAACAACTTACTTGTACAAATATTTCTCTTTAGTCAGTCTCTTAACAATTCCACCTTCTTCCATTAATTCAAGAAGTATCTGCACAATTGAATGTTTAAGTAACAATTGATGATAACAGAAAGCAACGACACACACCTCTTTGCCTATATTTCAATTACTGGTTCTACTTTCATTGAAGATATAAACTCACTTACGTCGTGAGGGCTAAGTTTGATTTCATTTATATGAAAAAAAAAAAACTGAAAATACTACAATTATATTTTAGGTAAGCCTGCACCCCGTAGCACTTGTGGTCACTTTTTCTTGATAGTTGATGGCATATAATGTAGAGGTGGTAATTAAGTGGCACATTTAACCCAAACATGTTTTGACCCGTTACCCACGCCAACCCGCCATCTTGCCAAAATCCAGTATATGATTGTGGATTGTTGTGACATAATTCTCTCTTAGTTTGTTCGTTATTGTTATGATGTATGTTGATAAATGCATCCGACAATTAACTAGCAACAATCAAAGTTTACATATATTTCCGAGTAAAGATATATTGTAAAAAAAAAAAACTTGAGTAAACACACCATTACGCAAGTTCAAACAATTATAAGTATTCACAAAGGCATGTGTATCATATAACTTAGTCACGGATCATTAAATATTCACAAAGGCATGTGTATCATATAACTTAGTCACAGATCATAGATAAGTTTAGCTCTTACACAAGCTATTAAGCAAATCCTAGTTTCAATTGAATAAGGGACCTTGTGCCAACATTTCGTATACCCATATGCAGTTTTATATAATTTTACTTTTCCAGCTAGTATACAAATCATACTTCCAAATAAACAACGGACCTGGTGCCAACATTTGTTATAAGAGCACCCATATTAAGACACATTCAGAAGGAGAGGAGTAGCGATTCCATGTGAACTGCAGCAAAAGAGAGAAGGCCGCTAAAGACAGTAATCGAAAAGATTAGTACCTAGCCTGATGAAATCATAAATGTTGGCACCAGGTAACAATCATGTACCTGGTTAAAAATTATTTGCTTCAAACCTTTCTTGTTGCTGGTTAATTGTCGGATGCATTTATCAACATACATCATAACAATAACGAACAAACTAAGAGAGAATTAACTCACTTCGGATATTCATATAGAAATGTATGTTGGAACAAATTCATATACAATTGAGACAACTATCAAACTTCAAGCAGCATACCATGAAGATGCAATGCAATTAAAGACCATCTCGTTACAGCAATTCCATAGGCACCAAATAGTTGTAAGACAAACCATGTAGAAAGCCTTCTTGAATTTGGCGAGCCACTGATGTAACTATGCAGCTCTAACAGATCTCTGAAGCTAAACGCGAACACGGGTCCAACTTTACACCATAAAGAGATCATCTGCCAGACGGATTGCACGAACCCACATGACACAAACAAAGGCTCGACAGTTTCTTGAAAATCACCACAAAACGGGCAA
This sequence comes from Ambrosia x helenae, assembly GCA_030844895.1. Taxonomy (NCBI): domain Eukaryota; kingdom Viridiplantae; phylum Streptophyta; class Magnoliopsida; order Asterales; family Asteraceae; genus Ambrosia; species Ambrosia x helenae. Next base: position 34,045,585 of record CM061229.1, read on the forward strand.
AGACCATTTCCCACGTTAATGTTTCTTCTAAGAAGCGCACTCTTTGTAGGTAACATGTCAAGCTCAACCCTCCATACCAAATCCCCACCTTTTTTGGAACCCAATTATTACTCTTGATAACACATACGACCCAAGATCGAACAGAGAACAATGCAGCAAAAACTTCACTGATTTGACAAAAAATATCCCATCCCCATCCAAAGCCCATACCCAAGAATCTGAACGACCCGTGAGAACCGGAACCGGAACAGTTCTGGACAGTTGCAGCAGCTCCGTCCCAGCAGCGCCACCATTAATCGGTGTTTTCCAATCCCAAGCCCAGCCCCTCCCACCCGACTCCACTCTACTGGCCACTGAAGCAAACTTGTTACGCTCCAAGTCGAACAACAACGAAAATAGTACAGCCAACGGAGAGTCCGACTACCAACGACCCGCCCAAGAAAAAGACGCGACGCATACGATCCAGATCTTCAAGAACCTTAATCGGCGCCTTGTACAACGAAAAATAATAGGTAGGCAAAGAGTTCATCACAGACTTGATGCTCTTTTCAAGATCTTCAATCCTTCTTTCCATGAGCTAAATATCCTATATCATCATCATGTACAAAAAAAAAACAATAATAAGCATTAAAATAATATAAACATAAAAAATAGTCCACTAAACATATATACCAAATGAAGTGAAATTGTCGACTTACAGAGTGAGTCTAATTATGCAAGTTGATGAACATGAAGGAACAAATCTTCATTACAGAAAAAGTTCTAAGTAGCAACCGCCCTAATTTGATTCCCTCTCTACCTTGTGCCATTGCTTTATCATCCTTATCCACAAATTCATCAAATGTATAAAACATTAGAAACCATAATTTCATATACCAATCATCATATTAAATTATAACTAAGTTAAATAAAACCTGCATTAAAAATCCAAGCATTGAAATTTCACCAGTATTGCAATGCGTTAAAACAGATAATTTCTTAATATCCTTTTTTTTATTTTGAATGACAGATGATCCATACGACCCTATTGCTTTATTGGAAGCAACATCATCCTTTAGCATTATTTCAGCAGCTTCAGTGTAAGCCTGTTTTAGCAAGAAACAGTGTATAACTACATTACTCATGGTTACAATGCACTCTTAAAAAAACTACAAAGTGTAGTGTTTTACATATCTATAGGCAAAGAATGAATGATTACATGGAAAACTTGATTGGCGTATGTGGCAGTCGCAGCATGGTTCATTACAATCTCTGTAAGCTTAGTTGCAGCATCCAAAAGATTCACCGCCGTTGGACAACTAATGAATAATACATCAAACAAATGAATTGTTTAAAAATACAAAACAAATATGTGATTCAATTAATTAAGCAGTATATGAGCAGTTTACCTAGAGACAAGATACTCTAGTTTCTTTTCAAGAAAAGATGCTGCATCCTTGGTGTACCACTAAATCCCTCCAGTTTAGATATTTCCACAGCCAAAGAAAGCGCTGCAGCTATGGTGATCGCAAGTGCCCCACGAACCACCATCTCTCTTATCGTTTCCCTGGATAAACATAAACACATATGAATACTCAACCACACAAAAAAAAAAATATCAAAAAGCGTTGAAATTTCATCGTGCAGAGCCATTACTGACAACTCCATATGATCGTAAAGTGACAAAGAAACGATCAATTACAAGTGCAAGTATTTAGCATTAAAAACTTACCAGCCTTGGACGGCATCTTGAATATCCAATAGATGGTGCAAGAGGAAGTTTTCTCTGCTCAAACAAACTAAAGTCACATATCATAGTTTCTTTATTCACTAATGTAAACACTAAACTATCCTTACAATCAAACAAAAACATAACTCCAAACATATGTAACTAATTATACTCCATTGGCTGTGTTTTAACCACTGTAAACATTAAATAACACTTTAAATAAATATTGAAGTAAATAGTTTAAGGCTGACCTGATTAAGTAACCAAAGTGAGCCACGTTGATAACGGATGGATTGCAGAGACGAGTCATCTTGAGATCCCATGGATTACAACTGTTAATTATTTAGGTTGGAAATAATAATAATAATTAGTAGTGATAATAAGAGGAACAGAGACACAATTAGGGCAAAGATGAAACTTACATGAGGAAAGGGAAGGTAGAGGCGGCACAGTGAATGATAAAATAAACTTCGATTAAATCCAAAAATCAGAATCTGAGGCCTGTGGGAGACAATGGCTGATCAGGATGAATCATCGATTTCTATAGTGGGTTGTGTGAAGCGAACTTGGCGATGGTGGAGGGTTTATAATGGGTTCATTGGGGGAGAAACGTGTGCAATCCACCACACAGACATCACAAGTGAGCCTATCTTTAGGGGCGGTTTTGACACCAGAGCGTATGATAGGGCTTGTAGGAGTTATATTACAGTGGGCAGAGGATGTTGGCTGAAGAGAAGAAGTGGGAGGGAAAAGATGTGCTGAAATCATGGGAGAGTGGGAAAACCACTAACTGCTTGTAAAAAACTAACTGCCAAATTTTGAAGATAACCGTCTATTTATTACGGCTGAGATTAAATCTTAGAAATAACCGTTTAGTTTAGACGGTCAAGATCATCTTGAAAACGGTTATTTTTTTAGAAAGTAGCGGTTACTGCAGCGGTGAACAATATAATAATAATGACTACACACCCTCACACTCATAAGTACTTATAAGATTGTTTTCGTCCCATCAAAAATCCATACATTGATTCTTCATTTTCTAGTGATGTATCTATTTAAAAAAAAAAAGTAACTTGTTGATTAGTTATGATTTTAAGTAATAAAAAACATGATAATAATAAATAAATACATGATTAGCCAGTGAATTCAATAATCGTGAGAGAAACGAAAGACGACACATTGTCAGTATATAGTCGAATTCCCTTTAGGGTGTATCATTCTGATGGAGTTATGTGTTCTTGAGTTATGAACATGGTTGAGAGAGAGAGAGAGAGAGATGGTAGGGGACATTTTCATTAGTTGTTATAGTATTATGATTGTGTCAACCCTAATCTTATAATAACCCTAATTTCATTAGTTTTTTTTGGACGACGAATTACGACAGCAGACTATTGGTTCGCACTGCCATGACAGCAGCCCAGACTAAGATCTGCCCCTCGGAACTTACGTTGTCTGAACTGGGACCACGTCATCGGAGTATCAGACTTGGTATACGGTGTCCACCCGGAAACCGTACCGCCTCCACACGAATTGATCGCTAGAGTAACGGCCGGATTAAACTGGGGATGGCTCAGGATCGAACCAGGATCACAAAGGACCGAGATTCATCACCATCATTGCCTAATGTCCCAAATGTTGCATGTGGCCACCGTCTCATCACACCCATCTTCCTACTTGTTTTCTCTCTCGCACACATCAGCAAAAGCTTGTGCTTTGAATCAACACTTACAATATATATACTAGTGGGTTTTACCCGTGCGATGCAGCGGGATCCACAAATGGGTTGTAATACAACAATATGATACTTAGGTATTTTGCCGCAAGTTACACAAAAAGAATATAAATGTACAAACTATGTTTTAACAAGTATTCGTAGAAAGAAAAGAAAAGAAATGTGCACCGCTACTTACAACTGATTGCAGTTCACCACAAAAACCATGTACTCATTATTGAACAAATCTTAATAAACCAAAGGTATGTTACTGTAACAGACCAATATGAACATAAACATAAAACATCACTCTTGAGTAAGTTGTCCGGTCATTGCATATCTACATAACCGTGCCATTGAAGACACCTTGTTAAATGATAAAGTTTATTTACATGACAAAAGCATGTAGTAATAATATGATATTGTATAAACTATCATATGAAGGTTATTGTCCATTTAAAAATTAAAAGTTGTGATTTGTAAGTTTGTAATAGACTTGCCCACCGCCACTTACAATTGATTGCAGTTCACCACAAAAACCATATCCTCATTATTGAACAAATCTTAATAAACCAAAGGTATGTTATTGTAACAGACCAATATGAACATAAACATCACTCTTGTGTAAGTTGTTCGGTCATTATATATCTACATAACCGTGCCATTGAAGACATCTTGCTAAATGATAAAGTTCATTTACATGACAAAAACATGTAGTAATAGTATGATATTGTATAAACTATCATATAAAGGTCATTGTCCTTTTCAAAATTAAAAGTTGTGATTTGTAAGTTTGTAATAGACTTGCCCAACTTGACCCATCAGCTAAAAAATTGCCCAATGTAGCCAGTGAGTCGAACCATCCCGTCCACTTTGCCGCTGGGTAGATGCATATATTATATAATATATATATGAAAAGGGTTTATAATATAAGTATTATTATGGCAAAGTTTTAAAATTCATACAAGTTTAGCTGAGATAAGATTATTAATTGTGGTAACATAAATTATTATATTTCATCGTCATTATATGAAATTTTGTTCAAAAATATTGCTATCTCGTGTGTTTTATTTAGTTTGGGTGAGTTTCATTTTCATATAAAAGTTAATTATCTTCTGGGGGCATTTAGGGAAGGAAAGTGGTAAATTTAGAAAATTATAAAGAAACCATTGGTATGTCATCTTAACTTTGAACAATTTGAACATATGTGTCCATGCCTCATCCTTTATAATGTAGTATATATTATAGATATAGATGTAGATTATATATAGTATGTATTTAAAACCAAATAATGTCATAGAAAATTTTAATGAATACTAATAATGGCAATAATTTAAATATAGAAGAAAACATATAATTTTAAAACCAACAAAGTATGTAAGTAAATGCATTGTTTATATGAAAAATGTTAAAAAAAAATCATATACCATATATAGTAATTCCACTTTAAGAACATTTTTTTTAAAACATGATGTGTGGTTATATGGCACAACTGAACAAGTCTGTCTATACTACAACCGAAAACTATCTTTCTAAATAAACATGAAATTGTGGTGGATATCATCGCGGAGGTGAAATCGTGTAGTTTTTTTGGTACAAACATAGACATAAGGATATTATAGATATAGATTAATAGTAATTGAAGGTTATGATAAAAGAATATGTACACGTAGGTTTGCATGAAGGGTAGAAAGGAAAAAAATTACATGACATTTGAGTTTCAAGCATGAGACTTTTCATATGCCATCTTAAAATTCATGTAAAATGATATGTGAAGAGTGAAAGCAATGAATGTACAAGTAACAATGCATCAAGGGTAATATGGGAAAATTTTATATGACATTATAGGTTTAAAACATGTGTCTTTTCAAATGTCATCTTAACTTTGACAATTAGACATATTTACCCTTGTCTCCACTTTTATAATGTAGTATAGATATAGATATAGATTAATAACTTTGGAAATTTATTGTATTAGACCAAAAATATTTCATTTTGGGTATCTACTTTCTTATTAATACTATCTAACCTTTCAACTATAATAAAATAAAGGTTACTTTAAATCGGTCTAGTTATTTTGACGAGCGAGATGATTATACCAAAAGGAGACAATTTGGTGAATCTCGGAGGTCGTCAAAAGAAATAGTAGCCTCTCCGAAAATGACTCGGAAGGCGTAATATTATAAAAAACAATTTAAATTCCTTATTTCGTACAAAAAGTTCATTGATCCAAATTTTGACAATTTAAATGTATGAACATGTTTAAAATGCATGAAAACCAACTCAAATGCAAAATATATGTGAAATCAATGACAAAACTTGGTCACTACTTATCAATTTTGACTGATTTAAACAAAAATTTATCATCTAACAAAAAGGTATTTTTTTTTTGATCGGCGAACAACTGTGTGGCAACCACCCTTGCAGGGCGCCGTGCCCAAGAATCGACTACTCGACCTCCAGCAGCCCCCGCCTTCTCCCGATGCGCGGAAACCCGAGCCCCACCCGCCCGAAGGCACGACAGTGTTATAGAACTCGGTAAAACCTCGCCGCCCATCAGATTCGAACCGCGCCACCCGTATTCGATCTTCACCCGGATACCAAACCATAAATGTTGGAAGTAGGAATTGAACCAATGATCACCTAAGTGAACATTAGGCCTCTCCACCACTCCACCACTATGGATGGATTAACAAAAAGGTATTTAGGAACCATACACCTTATAATTGGGATTCATACACCTTGGCCCACATCACAGACCAACAGGAAGCTGCCACATACGTAGAATGTGATGTCATACACCCCCAAATGTGATGTCACATGGTGTATGAATCTTAGAACCCAAAAAAAATATACTATCCATTTCAACATTTATGAACACTTGGAAGTTGGAACGTCATCCTCTATCCTTTTAAAAGAAATTAGTATTTTTAACAAGTACATATATTTTTACAATATATTTTTACAAGTTATGCGACTTTAATATAACGACAGTTGCTTGACATGTAAACCAATTAGGCATGCTAATTATTATGAAACTAGATTTTTGCACGCGTGTACACGCGGTTCACCAACGTGCTTTTAGTTGGAGAATTATAATGTATAAGAAAAATACAGTATAAATATTGTATTAAAGTATAAAACAACGAATACAAATTTTATTCAAATATCACTAAATATTTCTTTATACACCACATTTCTGGTTTTAGTTTTTACATTCCCATCACCATCAAGCAGTGGCGCAGCATAGTAGGGGCGGGGAGGGGCGGCCGACCCCCCGGATTTTCGCGCAGAAGTTTCGATTATATACTTACTCGTACAGAAAATTTTGAAAATATAGGGTTTCGACCCCCCGAAACTAGTGGCTTCCGACCCCCCAAACCTTCGGTCAAGCTTCGCCACTGCCAATCAAGTATAAGTAATTTCACTCATGCTCTACTTTTAACTCTTGACAATGCGACATAAAGTTGGCCATGTGAGAATACAGGTTCTCTTAAATACAATCCAACCTTAGATAAAGACTGTCCTTGGCTTTTATTGACAGTCATTACAAAACATACGCTTATTGAAATTGACGCCTTTGAAACTTTACTGGAATCTTGATATCAGATGGTATCATATTTATTCTAGGAATCAGAGTTTTGATACCAATGTTTCCACCTGATATGATTTCGGCTTCAATAACACGCTTTGCAAGTTTGGTGATTCGTAATCTCGTACCGTTACACAAACCATTTTGTTGAATCATTATTAGGATAAGGCATAGAAGGAAACCTACGTAGGCTTGAGTTATTCCGAAGCAACTGTTTCTCAATTTCAAGCAATGTAATGTTCTTGATTTGATCATCAGGAAGAGACAACCCTAATAATGATAAAGTTTGTAAGTATTTAATTTAAAACAAAAGGGACATAAAAAAATTAAAATTTTAAAACGTAAATTTTTTACCTTCAATTTCGAATAAGTCTTCGTGTCTACGCATAATACCATCTGACAGGTACTTCCATGTTTTTTCCCAAACATGCTCAGGCCTAGATAAGGTATTAGACAGCAACATCATAGCAAACAAATTACGAAGAAAGTATCCTGAACCTGTATAATGAGGTTCCTCGATAGCTTCTACATATTCTTGATCATCGTCTAAGAGGCCAAGAGCATAACATGCATCACGAAATCTTGGTAAAACTTCTCCATTGACCGTTCTTATCTCCTCAAATGATCTAGGGCCTTTTACTTTATTGAGAAGAACTCTCAAGAAATACGCCTCACCCATAGATGGAGTAACCATGTGAACACGACCAATTGCCTTACCTATCTTTCGAAAGTCCCATTTTTTTTTCGAAATATATTCCATAATTAAATTTTGTATTCAATTAATATATTTTCTTTTTTAGTGTAATGTAGTTTGTGAAATATGTTTATGTTCTTTACAATTGTCATTTATCTTTTATTGGAGGTGAATACATATTCGTTAATTAAGTATATGCATATTTTAAACAGTTATAAGAAACGTTCATATGTGATTATATTATAATAATTTATAGTGTTTGCAAAACAATATATAAACAGATAATTTACACATTAAAGCTACTAAATCTTATACGTTTGTTTGTCATGTTAGAGATTTAAGTACTATTATACAACACATGCATGTATGTATTTTATAAATTCTCACTTAATATCATCTTATATTTATATCATTTCATTTTACTCGGGTATTTGTCGCGTGTTAACGCGGGTACAAACCTTGAATGTGTGAAGATGTTTAATTGTATGATCAGATGAAAAGACTGGTTTCTGCATACAGTTTACAAAGTGGCGGTTGTTAATTTCTGAATTTAATATTTCGAATATTAATTATAAACTAACAAAGTTAATGGTTATTGTTATTAACAATACGTGTACTTTACGTGTACTAACAATTGTTAGTGTTATTAACAATAAGTGTATTGATCCCTCTGCATATAAACATAATATTGGTTAAAATGAAACTATCTATTAAAGCGACACAAAATAAAGTTAATCAGAATTATTAGTAACAATAACATGTTAACAACATAAATGAAAAAATCAATACCTTAAACACTAACCTGTTCATCCATCAGAAACATATCTAGACAAAGAGTTTCTGCAAGATTCTTACGGTTTGGTCGCTTCCAGATCCTAAGCACCTTAACTTTGATTGTATATTGAGACATCCTCCCATTGATGTCATTCAAAAACTAATTATTATGAAACGATACCAAATTAGGAGTAGTTATTTATGATCGTTCTTTGTAATACTTTTAGAAATTATTTAACTCTTAAGGTTTTTCTGTTTATTATTTTACTTTAGAGTTGAGACTTAAAGGGACCCTTTGTTTGTCATACAAAGACTGGACCATTTACACGGGCCTATTTTTGGGCTTAAGATTGCTATTACCGAAGTATGGAGCGCCTTGTTTTAACCCAAACCAAGAGATTATATTTTTTAGATTCTAGTATTTCATATGCTTTGAGAAAAAAAAAAATCTCACTGTCAATGCAATTTTAAATAGATAACAATAAGGGTTATTTGATTGTAATGATCCCAACTAAACTATTACATGTTGGCCGCTGTCATTCCTCAATCATTACATGTTGGTCAGCGCCACACCTTGCAACTTATTTTCCTCTACCATTCCCAAACTAGCTAAACCGTAACCAACTACTTTTTTTGTTGACGTGACAATTTTAGTGACATGGCAACTGCCACTTCAACATGCCATGTCACATCAACAAAACTAACTGAGTGAAAGTTAAGTTGGTTTGGGAATGGTATAAGAAACTAAGTTACAATTTTGGGGGGGTGGTGGTCAAGTGGTTATTTGATAGTGGTAGCGACCAACATGTAATAGTTGGGTTATTAAAAACTAATAACCCTATTTATAACCAGAAATGTAATTTAAGTAGACAACACACAGACCTCTTTAGAGTATGGGGGGGGGAGAGTGGCGTGGAAGATGCCTTCACCCCCCAAACACCATCTCGGGGGGGGGGGGGGTGCCTTGGGCGGGGATTCCTTCACCAGCTTGGAGCTCTTCTCCTTGGCTATGATTGGCGCTCTTTTTTTTCTTTGTTTTTAAGTTATCCACACAAACATTTAAAACGCAAGCCACATCCTCCTCCTCTCCTCATAGTCTTAGCCATAAAATTTATAGAAATACAAACCATTCACCTTTTATATCATGACTTCTTAAAATCCCAAATAAAATACAATGCATGACCCACTTTTTATTTACCATACAGTATTGTTTTCAAAACAACACTGAAATATGAAAAATATACGTCATAACTTTCTCTTTCTAGTTTTATACGTTGTAGATGTTTGTGACTTTGTGTCATTCATCAGATATATTATATTTAAAACTTTAGCTAACTTTGATTTTTTTTTTCATTAGAAAATGTGTTTTGTCTTCTTCACATTTTCTTGTGATTAAAATCTTAAATAACTCCATCTTTAAGCCTAACATTTGTACTCCAGTCTAATCCTTATGAGCCCGATATTTATGGGAAGACAACCAGGGACGAGCAAAGGAGAAATGGTTCCAAATCTCAAAACCAAATCGGCACCCTTTCCAGCTACCACACCGAATGATTTTTGGTACCCACATTTTTTGCATTTTCAGGATCGGTATTTGCGATTTGATACAATGCTGCCATGCTGGTATAATCAATTTTTACCTTCAAGCCATACCGTACTGAATATTTTTGGGATCGATATTGGTACCAAAATTTGATGATTTTCGGGATTCGTCTCTCAGTACCGAGTCCATCACTAAAGACAATCGCCTCTATCCTTCTCTTCCACCCTCAACTCACATTTCATATCTTGTCAACACGTTATACATTATGCTAACTTACGTTTCATGTAACCATCTAACGAGTTCTTTATATGTTTCAAGCTCAAATTATAACTCAGGAATAGAATCAGTCCATCAAATCCAAACCTGATATGATGGAACTTGGAGCAACGTTATATGTAACCAACCATCTCACAGTTTTCAATGCCACATAATAAAGTGGCTACCAAACCATATGGACGAAAATGACAATCACTTTTTTTAATAATAGGAAAGAAATATGGACCATATATCCATGTTATTTTAGCGGTTGAGGTTAATGTGATAACAAATTCGTAAAAGAAGTACATTTGTCATTGTTGATATTTTTATTAAATTTAAAAACAAGTTGATTACATGGTTAGTACTTACAATTTACCCATTTTACTATCTCATAACTATTTATTGAAAATTACACAACTGGTAATAGCCCTACGTAAATCAAGCCAGCGATTTACACAATCATGTATTTATTTGTAATTATGTTTGATTTGGTTTCCTAGTTTACATAGGCTCTTGTATGTGTATAAATATCGATACAAAGAATAATAAGAGCGATTGAGTTATTTACATGGTATCAGCCAAAAGGCGATCCTTTCCATCGTTTCCTTCAAACTTTCGATCCTTCCTTCTGCCCTATCTCCTCCGCAGGCTCTGATGCGCCGATACCATCACATCCTTTTTGCGATTGAGTTAAAACTTTCCATAGGCTCTGATGCGTCGATACCATCACATCCAATGCGGACTCGATCCAAAAACAGAATTTACAAACCAAAGTATTATGCTAACCTTGCTTTGTTTTCGGGTCCTTTACATCATTCTTTACTTGCAGCACATGATCCTCGTGGTTATAAATCTGCAGCCAAGCATTCTAAATGGTTTAAAGCTATGGAGGAGGAGCTTCAAGCACTCAAAACCAACAACACTTGGGTTTTGGTTCCTCGACCAAAGGATGCCAACATAGTTAGTTCGAAGTGGATCTATAGAACAAAGTACAAGGCTGATGGTTCCATTGACAGATACAAGGCTTGTCTAGTTGCTCAGGGTTTCACACAGGTTCCTGGACTTGATTTTTCACATACATTCAGTCCAATTGTGAAGGCTTCAACAGTTCGCATTGTTCTTGCTCTTACCACTATCTATGTGTTGGTCGCTGCGTCACTTGGATGTTCGCAACGCCTTCCTAAATGGTAATCTCATGGAGACAGTTTACATGGAACAACCGCAAGGTTTTGTTAATTCACGGTTTCCTCATCACGTTTGTCGTCTCAAGAAAGCACTCTACGGTCTCAAACAGGCTCCCCGTGCCTGGTTTCAACGTTTTAGCACGTTCTTAATTCACAATGGTTTCCTTTGCAGTAAAGCGGACACTTATTTATTTATTTTTAAAAAAGGGAACGCCATTGTCTATCTTCTTGTTATGTAGACGACATTATTATTATTGGCAGTGATTTGAATCTCCTTCAGTCATTTATTACTCGTCTGCATAAAGAGTTCTCTGTTAAAGATTTGGGTGCTCTTGGATATTTTTGGGTCTCGAAGTCACTTACTCATCTACTGGTACTTTTCTTAGACAGGCGAAATATGCTCATGACATCCTGGCCCGTGCAGGATTACTGGCTCTAACCGGTTGAAACACCCTTGTCTACAAACCGAAACTTTTTCGTCCAAGTATTCCGTTTCATGATCACTTTATATCGATCACTGGTTGGCGGCGCTTCAGTATCTAACTATTACTCGACCTGCCTCTCCTACGCGGTTAATCAGGCGAGTCAACACTACCCACCATGGCTCACTTTCAATCTGTGAAACGCATCCTAACTTTATGTTAAAGGTACTATCTGTTGATACACTATGGGTGGCTAT
>CM061229.1:34057827-34076649 GCA_030844895.1 Ambrosia x helenae
GTTAAAAAGTAAGGAAAGTGCCTCGCTTAGGCCTAAGCGAGGCGCTTTCAGAGGGGTGAAAATAGAAGTGGGGGGGGGGGGGGTTAATATAACCACCCTATTTTTATTTTCTTTATTAGGATGCGTCGTAGAGACGATTTTTACTTCAATTTTGAGTTATGATTTTTTTTATTATTTTAGAGCATTCACAGTAGCTCCCCTATTTTATGTGAGTATGTCCCCAAAATTTATATGGGGTGGCGTGTGAGTGGTTTGTGAGTGAAGAAAAATGGGGAATCTATTGTTTGATCGGTATAATTGGGGGTTACTTGGGATCTTTTGGGGGAAAACTGGAAGGTGTATTTATTTTTTAGTACTCCCTCCGTCCCATTAGAAGTGTCCATGGTTTGAAAAACACAAAGTTTTAGGCATATTAAATGATTTGTTTTTTTTGTTTGCCAAATGACAATAATACCCTTGTCATATGTGGGCCCATCATATTCTTTGTTTATCTTAGTGTTTGTTTTTAAGGGTAAATTTGAAAAATGGCTAATAATTTTTTTAAAGTGGGGACACTGAAATGGGACAAACAAAAAAGGGAATATGGACACTTCTAATGGGACGGAGGGAGTATTTGTTGAAAGTAGTTGTGAAGTGGAGGAGAGAGAAACTGTAATGATTTTTAGTTGTAATATGTGGTTGTGAGTGGTTGTGAGGGAATGGGGAAGCTACTGTGATGCTCTTATTTGTATTTATTTAGGATTAGAGTAGTCAAATTCTCTCAATGAAATGTGTTTTTCTATTGAACCATCTCCTATATATTATTAGCTATATTCAAACTATCGTATATAAAAATGCATTAACAGCTTGTCACCACCCGCCGCAATGCACGGAGAGTAAGAATCTTGATGTATTTGTTTATCAAACATCACTAATTTAGTTGTCTATGTAGTAACTTATATTTGCGATGTTGTACCTGTTAAAATATTTCATGTAAAACTCACCTTACGTTAGTAGCGATAAATAGCCCTTTTGTTGTTCGCTTTAGCATACCTTACCAATCGAGTAACTTATACTAAACGAATCATTTGACCTTATAACTCTTCGCTTCTGACTAATTTGACCTTCGACTTTTAAAGACATTTCAGTTTCTTAACATGGGTATTCATAGTTTTTGTCAAGGATGTTTCGTCTTGTATTGGGACTAGTATATTATTACGGGAGTTTTGTGAGACATATTAAGGAGGGCTGGTGATTTCAGCAAAAAAAAAGGCGCCCTGTAAACTTCCTTACGGACCCTGCGACAAGGAGACCCACTTAAGGCCAACAGATTTGCTTGTCTTTGGCTGGGCCCGGGGGAAAAACGCTTGTGTGAACTCACAGGAGTGTCTCCTCTGGTTGGTTGAGAGATAATGAGTTCATAGCTGGGCAAAGAAACGAAGAAGGTGGAGGAAAAGATTGCTAAAGCTTGCGAAGAAAAACCAACATGCTTTTGTCCCCCTTGACTTTTGATACCTTTGATTCTCTAGCATTGGAAAATTTTTTTTGATGCAACCGTTTTTTTTTTCACTAAAAGGTCAATATATGAAAAAAGACTTTTAAACTAGTTCAATATTTGTATGCGGAGGTGGTATATAAAATAAGATGGATTAATTAGACAAGGTTCAGTAAGTAACATTGTTTAAATGTAAAGATAGTTTTGGAGGGGTTTACGAATGTAAATCTATAAACACGGAAACAATAAACAAAAGTTGAGATGGCCGAGGTGGTCTAAGGGCCAGATATAAGGTTTGGTCCGAAAGGGCGTGGGTTCAATCCCACTCTCAACACTTACTTTTTGTTTTCATAATATAAATCGTATATATTGAGCTAGTGATAAAAGCCCAAGCTTACTAAATCGTATGATTGAAAAATATACACTGATCCATGGAGATTTGGATAGGTGGTGAATGGGCTGAGTTTAGAAAACAAAATGTAGTGGGACAACATTATCCAAACAAAGGATATGACTACCCACGTTGGCACTACTCCATTGGTTGTTCTCAGTTTAACTTACACTATTCACTCAAAACACTCCAAGAAAAAAAGATTACCATCATTTTATCAAAAAACCTTTGAAACTAAATTATCAAGTTTTTCATCATCTCAATATCTCACAATCAAAACTTTTTTTTTTGGGCCCTAATGACAAGTTGTAGTATGGCATATGCTGCTTCAAGATTTGTGGTGACACCACATGTCACTTCTAACACAACTACAGTCAAGCCCAATATGGTTGTTATGTTACCTTTTCAAAACACTAGAGGTTCAAAGACTAGTTGTAAAGGCGGCTGAAGATGTGGCACCACCGGCTGCCACCGCTGAACCCGTTAAGGAAGAGAAACCTAAACCACCACCAATCGGGCCCTAAGAGAGGAGCCAAGGTACACATATAGCTTTTTACGAGAACACGTGGAACAAAATATATCATTTCATTAATCCGTATAATATAAAGAAAAAACGGTGAAATGCAAAATTTAGTGGCCTCTTCTCGAAATTTACAAATTAAATATGAACAAATTTTGTTTATATACAGAATTTACACATGTTTAAGTCATGTGTAGGTATTCAGTTGAAATTAACCATATGAACAAATTCGTTTGTATAAACAAAACATATTTGTTTTTATGCAGTATAAAAATATGAACCATTGATCAGAAAATTAAATGTTTAGTGTTTACTTGTACAATATTTTCGTGTTATAGTAATGAACCTCACCCAATAATTTAGGTTCGTTTTCAATGTATCTTTGTCTATGTGAATCTTGATATGATTCACTAGACATGTAATGTGCAATTAAGTGGTTGATAATATCATCTTGTGGACACAGGTGAGAATTCTTAGGAAGGAGTCCTACTGGTTTAAATTTTAAAGGAGTGGGATCAGTTGTTGTGACTGTAGATCAGGTAGTAAGTTTGTAACATATGTGTGTGTGTATGATTAATGTATATTAATTGAGCACATACATTTAATGGTGATGTTGATATCAAATATTATGATATGCAGGACCCAAAAACTCGCTACCCGGTTGTTGTGAGGTTTAACAAAGTGAACTATGCAAATGTCAACCAACAACTACGCATTGGATGAGGTCCAAGAAGTTTTAGAATGAGTCTCTTGATCATGTTGTGATTGTAGAATGCCTCAATAACATATTTATCAATGAATATGTTATTATATTCTATATATATGTCTGTTTCTTTGGCTCCTCAATTGAGTCAAATAACATCTGAGATCAGTTATGAAATGGTGATTACCACAAACTCATATGTAATGAAAGTTGAAACATCAAGTAATTGTACAAACACTTCTTACAAGTGAAGTAAAAGATTTTCAGTAATTAAAATTACTCCAACTTGTATGTAGCACAATTTTTTGGGGGTGAAATTTATGATCTAAAGCATGTAGTCTTTCGTCTATATACTCGTTACTTATCCAAAGGAGGACTGCCTAGGATCTGTGATAGAGCGAGTGTGTTGATTAGTTTATTTTATGTATGTTTGATGATAATTTATTTAATACTAGTAGGTATGCCCGCACGTTGTTGCGGGGGTACATATAATTTGGTGTACATTTTGCCACGTGTGTTTCGACAGAGTCAATAGTTTTTTACAACGTTTTACTCACGTTTTCCAGCAACTTTTAACCATTCCCTAATATTCACAAAAACAGGCACATTATCAATCCTAGAAACCATCTCAACATCAATTACCAGCAACACACATGTAGAATTTTTATAAACATATGCACATCAATACTTTTAACAATGAGCAACTCATGGAATAATATGTAGAAATTAAATCCATTCGCGCCAATTTCAATTCGTTTGAATTACATATCTTTAATTGAGAACAAAACGGAAATAGCTTTATAGTTAACTGTTAAAAAATATCTTTGTTGATTTATACTAATCTACGCATATGTTAATGATTGTTTGCTTCTACTTACATATATGTTACAAACAAATTAAATCCAATCGCTAGTAGTGATGATCTATGTGGGGATTATGTAGCACTGGCTCCTGTTCCTTGACACATATCACAACTTGTTGACAAGGACGGCAACATAATTCAAACCTTAAAACTTAAAAAGGAAATCATATATAAGCTTTACTTGTTTCAAAGAGAGCATGTAGTAGGCATGAACACGGTTGTATTTTGAGCATGCTTGTTTGTTACCGAAGGTAGTGTTACAGTTGTGTGGCTCATTGTATCTCTGTGTCTCAACAACCATCCATGAACCATCTTCTGAGTACAAAAAATATTTGCATCCTTTTATATATTGAAGACGAAAGAATAAAATAATTTAAACATAACAAAACTAAAAAGGAAATGGTAAACAAAAATTAGAATGAAAAAAAAATGATAGTTCTTATATTTACAACTGCAGTGGCAATTTATGAGAAAAAAAAATATAAAGAATCTCAAAATCAGAGATAGATACTAACCACATCTAATTGGATTATCGCATAGAACAAATTTTCTATGTCCTTGAGATATGTTTGCATCTGTTACAAGAATAAAATAAATATGAAAACACAACAAGCAAAGAAAAAATCAATGATTTGCAAAAGCACATCAGCACATCAACCTCAGCCTTAGCTATTGAAGCTCCAGTTTCTAAATACAATGTTTCTCATTTTATTTTGCTTCTAACAGGTCAATGAGTAAAATTTAAGAGTTTAGCAAAATCTTTCAAACCAAAGTCTTCAAATAATTCCAATATTACCCTTGTGAGTTAACCAATATATTTTATTAACCCCCAAGTATTACTTCAGTCAAATGCAATTTGCAAGTTCATAACATATACTCTTTTACAAAATTTGAAAATCTAAAGTTCTTAATATTGAGTCAAAAGGTTTAAGAAACTGAATATTCCCATGGGTTATCATTGAAAACCTAGTAAATCTTGTGTATTCACTTAAATTTGTAACTTGCTGATATGAGAACTACCAGATCGATATATACCATATTAGATTCTTTTAAGCTTCAATAATGGACATATTTCTACTATATCTTCAATAACGGACATATTAGATTCTTTTTAACTCTATTTAAGCATATACCAGATCGATATATTTCTACTACGTTTTCCTTGCATTTTCTTTGTTCTTCTCGAATAATCCCCTAACGAAACGTGTGACCGAACGACTTTAGACGCTACATTTTTCAACCCCTTTCTCTTTCTCCCAAATTGATCCATACGTCTCGAATGATGGAATCTTTAAATCATAAAACACACCTTTTCTCACATAAACTTCCCTAAATTGAGGTGAATCAGCTTAGCTACTTCTTAAATCAATATTGCAAGCAATCTCTAGTCCCCTAACAATGGTCTAACCACTTCTGAGGTAATACCAACAATCAATCACAACCTAACATATTTCACTGCAAATAAGAAGTCCCTACGAATGTCTACAACCTGCAACAGCAATAAACATAAAATAGTAAAAAAAAAAAATAAAGGTTCCTAATGGTAAAGTCACCCGAGAAAGACAAAAGCACCTTGAAACTCTAGACCACCTTGTACCCTTAAATGCCTTCAACATTTGAGAAATTAGTTACTTGTAAGGCTTAACTTTACCATTCATCATTTCATTGGCTAAAATTCAACACATGCTGACAGAAATAAAATGAAAAATAAGTTACCTGTACGGCTTTTGAGCATAGTGATTTCAACAGTGATAATGGAAACGTCGATTTCATTCAATTTGATACTGAATTGAACTTCATTATGAACCAAGGTGAAGATGAATCGTGTTATTCAAGGGGAGGATTTCTAGTGAATTAATCGGAGATCACTAATTAACAACATTCAAGTGAAAATAATCATGTGCTCTAATCACAAACTAACAACTTCAAACACCAAGGCATATCACTAATTAACAACTTCAAACACAATCATTCGATTGAAAATAATCACGTGCTCTAATCACTAAATAACACTAATTAACTGTAAAATCTAATTCATCCTTTAGTAACCACATTCTAAAATTGTCAACATCTAAACCACAAACATAAACAGTTAAAGCATACTCATCATCGATTTCAGCAGCAGTAAAAATCGTGGGATGTAGGTGTTCTTGAAAGATGAAACACAATAGAAGAAAAAGGTGACCGAGTGTGCTATTATCTTCCTTACAAAGAAGAACGCATAGAGGACATGGAATTTCTTCTAAAAGGATACTCGCTGCATAATAAAGTAGGATGCATTTAATCATTTCCAAATGTTAGTAAAGAATAGGTTTATGCCATTAGTTATACCTCACAAAAGATGATTTCCTTGGTCCTTTTTCTGAACAGATTAGCTGGCCCACATGACCATCGATGCTATTGATATCGGTAAGCTTTGAAGGTACTCGGGAGTTAATTTTTCACCTTTGTATTAGAATATTTTTTTTATGTTTATTCCTATAGATATATATTAATCTGATGAATAAAATTTATTACACGATACCACAACTCACCTCTAAATCTCCAACAAAGACAGATTTCCACCCTTGAGGCTAGCCCGAACTGCAAGATCCATGTCCTCCATAGTGGCTCTATCTTTCAGCCACCATCATCTTCTATTGCTTTTATACGCCACACACCAGCAGCCCCTAATGCCATTAAATTTCCCTTAATTTCATAAATATTCTCTTAGAAGCTATGTGAGCGAAGTTTTAAATTATGTCTTACCATTGAACCCGAAAAACTAACAAGTTGAAACCCACTTCTTGCTCAACAGCGAAATGATAGGCAAGTGACATTTCTTGGATCCGAGTCATGATGCATTCATTAGCATTTACTAAACAGACATGTGTTAGTTATAGTATAATCTGAAAATTAAACTGTGATAAGAGAGTGTATATCTCATTGGCTAGGGACAACATAGGGATATTAGAGAAACGAGTAAGCTTTACCGAATTTCCATCTCGCCTGTACCAAAGCCAGTTCTGGATTTTCGAGAAGATATGGTACAATTCTCCAAAGAAGTTCTTCATCTGGTGGAAATCAGCATCAAATATGACTATCGGTTCGGTTTGTTTAGCTACTCATACGATATCGACAAAACTAATATATAACTTAAGTAGGGTCAAATTGCCATATCCGGGCTAACTTGAAGCAACAAATCGGATGCTTATTGAAATCTAATTTCCGCAAAAACTTCTAACAAAAAATCCTAAAGATCAACACACGCATCATGGAGTAGATACGACTTATTAGACAAATGAGTAGAGCCCACATTCCCAAGGCCTTATTTTTTGCTTAATCTTTATATGGTTTTAGAAAACTAACAGAGAACAGATTGTAAAGAAAATTTTCAACATAAAGAAGGCAAAGAGTGTTCACTTACTATTAGCACAAAGTAACAAAAAGCTTTTCCTCACCATAATTGAATGCAACATTTCATATATCTAAACCTTCTCTTCTAAAAATCAATTTAATGTTGCAAGTAAATAACCCTAACAAAATTGTAACATGAATTACCTTAACAAGCTTGTATACAACATGATCAACAATCTGCTTTGAGTAAGCAGAGCAAGTTATTACAATTGAAAAAAAAAACTAAACAAACTAAAACATGCTAAGCAAAATCGGAATTTGCAGAAAATTGCAATTCATAACTCAATAAAGTGAAACACTAATAGTTAACCAACCTGAGTATCTTGCATGACAAAATTGTAGAAACTGCAACATACAAAAGGCTTGACGACTGGGTGATTTATCTGTAACATATAGGGTGGATTCAATTAATTCATTGAATTGGGGTTTATGATAACATATAACCGGATGCTTGAATGGGTGTCAATAAATTGGGGGTTACGAAGCATTGATAAATCAATTGCTCTTTGATGTAAATGGCAAGAGCAGAGCAAACACAAGTTGGGATGCATTGCATTAGTATTTTGTACTATTGCCATAAAATGTTGTATACAAGGGGCATAAAAGGAAGAAAAGTGGTAAAGTTTAGAGGATTACACCTGTGACTTTTAAGTTGCCATCTTAACTTTGACATTTTGGACCTTTTTACCCATGACTCCCTCTTTATAATGTATTATAGATTATAGATTATAGATATAGATTATAGATATGCATCGTTGTTAGTACAGATTATTTTTGTAGGTTACAGAGGAAACATATTAAATGGCGGCCTCTAAAGGCGTAACTGCTAGGTTCTTTTTTATCTGCCCGTCCGAGTCATCTCGTACTCCAAAAAAGCAGAGGTGAGGTCTGGAGAGTGGGACGGATCTACCCGCCAAGGTGCCAATGTCAAGTGGTTATCCGAAGTTTTGGGTTAAATATTAGAAAAATAGATGCTAATGACTCATGGATCATTGACAGGGCAGTTTTACAAAGTGGTGGGCTATGAATTAAATCTTATTGGGCTGATCCAAAAGGAAGCGAGTTATAAAAGAAAACGGCTGCCAGAGGCCCACGAGAGAACTAAAAGGGGGTACGGAATTCACCTGCGTATGATTAAAAAAAATAAACACTTTTGTTCTTAACTTTTTATGGT
This sequence comes from Ambrosia x helenae, assembly GCA_030844895.1. Taxonomy (NCBI): domain Eukaryota; kingdom Viridiplantae; phylum Streptophyta; class Magnoliopsida; order Asterales; family Asteraceae; genus Ambrosia; species Ambrosia x helenae. Next base: position 34,066,348 of record CM061229.1, read on the forward strand.
TGAATAATTATTTTTTCCCTATCTCGAAGGGACGACTACGATTTAGTTACTTATCTAGGGTAGGGAATATAAGAGAACCAACTCCTATCTGATAACTGAGGGAATCATGCCACAATTTCTTATAAAGGCAAATTTTTTTTTTTCCCTTTAATCGCAGGTTTTTATGCAAAGAATTTTTTTTTTTCATTCATACATATGTATGTATGAGTATATAGCAATTATACATGTGTGTATATAACATTATACACATGTGTATATTGAAAAAAATACAGAAAAAATAAAATAAAATAAAATAAATTCCTGCATATAAAGCAGCGATCAAAGCAAATATTTTTTTTTTGTCTTAGAGAAATTTGTAATCCAGAATGGTTCTCTCAGTTCTCAATTTGATCAAAGCTTCTCATTTGAACCAAATCCTGCTTATTTAACCATAATTAACTATAATGTTTAGTATTTGTATTCAACACGTACGTGAAGGTTATTTGAATTGGGACATTTGGATTTGTGTCTATTCTTTTGTTGATTGGACAATACGGTTTATAGTATGCACTGTGCGAAGCTTGAAAATATGGACCGGGTCGAAAGTATAAAACTATTTTTTTTATAAAAAAATGGGGGGTCGAAACCGTATATACCAAAAAATTTCTATACGAATACTATATAATCGGAAATTCGAGAGGGGGGGGGGGGTCGCATAAACACTATTGGAAACAATTTGTGCTTCACTCAGTCTTAGGGGTTGTTTGGTTTATTAAGTACTTAATCATTAAGAGGTCTGAATGGTTAGGAGATCTGAATTAGTTAAGTGCTGAATCATTAAGTTAGACCTCTTAATTGTTAGTTTTCTTGTCCCAGATTGGTAGGAGAGCCGAGAGCCTCATTAAGGTTTAGCCTAGTTCAGTGCATAATGGCTCAGTGCTTAATGGTTCAGCAATATCCCAAATCTTAATGGTTTAGCTTTAACCATTCCATTCAAAAGCTGAAACAAACACACTGAATGCTGAATCATTTAGCACTGAATGATTCGGAACCTCATTAAAAGGCTTACCAAAAAGCCCCTTCCTTTTTGCATTCATGTTGATACCAGCTCATACTTTTCATTTTCTTCCCTTAAAGTTTAGTAGGTTTTCAATTTCTCCCCTTAGAGTATTAATAAGTTTTAATTTTCTTTCGTTAAAGTATTAGTAAAAATGCAATATAACGTTTATGGTTTAGTTTATTTTTCACTGGATTATTGCTCGCTTGTACACGTGGTTCAACAATTAACAATTATTTGGAGCGGTAAAACCTATAAAAAATATAGTAGAAAATTTTTATTAAAATTTAAAATTAAGGAATACACATGTTATTCAAATAACACTAAATATTTCCTTAAACACCACATTTTTTGTTTTAGTTTTGACATTCCAGTCACTATCTAGTATAAGTAATTTTACCCCTGCCCTGCTTTTGACTCTGACATTGCGACATAAAGTTGGCCATGTGAGAATACGGGGTCTCTTAAATACAATCCAACCTTCGATAGAGAGTATCCTTGGCTTTTATTGATGGTCATTGCGAAACATACGGATATTGAGAATTGACGCCTTTGAAACTTCAATGGAATCTTGTTATCGGATGGTATCCTATTTATTCTAGGAATAAGAGTTTTGGTACCAATGTTACCACCTGATATGATTTCGGCTTCAATTACACGCTTGCAAGTTTAGTGATTCTTAATCTCGTGCCGTTGCACAAGTCATTTTGTTGATCAATGTTTCGCAACATCAAAGGTACACCCACCTTTAGTGCTAATAGATGATTAGGCGATCCAGATATTTTTAAACCATTAAGGATATCAGGAGAATATACTTGTTTTTTTATTTTTTTAGCATGTTATACAACTTTCATTTTCAAGGCTATTATATTGTCGTAAGCGATACATGCAGGATTTTTGGATTTTTCAAATCTACTGTACATCTATCGTACATGTTTGGATTTTTGGATAATGAAAGATACGTGAACAATAGAAACGGACAGATTTGAGATTTGCATCGAGTTCACAGATTTGAGCTGTTGTTGTTGTTGATGTCTTGATCATGATAGTGATTTGATTAATGTGGGTTTGGGTCACATGGTCAAAGGTATGGGTGATCATGTGAATATATTTTTGGGCTCACTAGACACCCAATGGCTCGTGGGCTACATTTACTTAATTTCAACTCTCTCTAGCTTTATCTTTTTTGTCCTTGTCTTAAAATTTTTACTTTATAAACTATAACCAAAAATTTAAAACAACTTTAAATAAAACTTGCAGTAGAAATATTTAGAATTCAAAAAACATATATCAACTTTAAAATGAGAGGAAAAAAAATAAAAAAAGTCAATTGGTTAGTCCATGAATGTGCGTCGAAGAGATCCGAATGGTGCAACTTTGAATAGTTTGGTTTGTTTTTGTCAACTGTAGTCCTGAAAGTTGTATGTTGAGTAAATGCAACGAAATAATTAAGTTGGGATATGGACCACTGTCTTTGACATGATACACCTTATGTTATGCAACTGGTTTCTTTGATTCAATTAGCTGACAAGGTTCTTGATGCTACTAGAAAAAAAAGCAACCGATGAAAATCCCTCATATTATACACGGATTTTTTTTAGCACCTAAATGTCACGACCCGCTTAATTCGGCTCAATTGTTCCGGTAACAAGGCTGATTTTTTCCTTAGAAAAATCAGATTTTAAGCTCAAGAAACATCATGGAGGATCTAGAGATCTCCAAGGAAAATATCCAAGATATTAACAAGGATATCTAGAAAACTCTATAGAAATATCCATGATATTTGTATTAATTTATATTAAGAAAACTCTAGATTAGGAAACAATCTAGATTAGTGAACTAGTATAAATAGGTGATATTGGCTCATTTCCAAATCACCTCCAAGATCTCAAAGCATTCACCTTGTAAGCTTGTAAAGTTCTTGTATAACTCTTCCTTGTAATCAATAAAGGTTTGGTTGATTACCAATCTTGTTATCTTGCATCTATCGCTTCCGAATCGCATCATAGTTGGGTCAAAGGCTGATCTTAGGAGGAGTCTAAGAGCTGCACGTGAGTCAAGAGAATTACTCTGTGACAAGTGGTATCAGAGCAAGTCGATTCGTTGGGATGGCGACAGATCCAAACAAGGTTGATGCTGCTGCGACGATTGACAACGTTGCACAGAAAGAAGGAAGACGTGGTCGGAAAAGAACACGACAAGGAGCTGGGAAAAAGGGCATAAGCGTGTCCAAGGAGATGGCCTGGAAACAAGACTTGGGGACATGGGAAAAAGAAAAAGCATGGGGGTGGGTTTAGCAGTCAACGACACACTCGAGCAGCTCGATTCGTTAGGCAACGACTTTCTAGAGCTCCGAGAAGACTTGAAGCTGGCTGTCCAAGTACTCCGCAATGAGGTGTAGCGATGGTTAAGGAGGAGATCGCTAAGTTGCGTCGAGACATGGACGAGTTGTCCCAAGACTGCCATAGAAGCTTGATTGGGTTAGAGGCCAAGGTGAATGAATGCGGCAAGGCCTTTGTTAGCATGAGTGGGGATGCTAACCCTTTCGCTCCGAAGGTCAAAGTCCCTAAACCAAGTCCGTTTGAAGGCAAACGTGAGGCAAGGGCTGTTGACGACTTCATTTGGGAGATAGAGCGATACTTGGAGGGGGTCGGCATTGTGGACGATGCGACTAAAATCAAGATGGCCACAATGTACCTGAAGGATACCGCGGCTTTATGGCGGCGTCGTAGACACGCTGATGTCGAGCGAGGTACGTGCACCATCAATACTTGGGCTGAATTTATTCGGGACCTTTAAAGACAATTCTATCCAGTAAATGCCAAACACGAGGCAAAGAGTCGGCTTCGTAAGCTCAAGCACGAAGGGTCAATTCAAGAGCATGTAAATGAATTTACTACTCTACTAACTTTGGCAATTCCGGACCTTTCAGATGAGGATGCCCTGTTTTACTTCCTGGATGGGTTACAACCCTAGGCAAAAACCGATTTAGAGCGCCGTAAGGTTGAAGATCTAGCTTCAGCCATTGCCGCCGCTGAAAGTCTACTCGACCCAGGGGAGGTTCGGTCATCTAAACAAGCAAATGAAAGGAATAATCATGGGCATGGTGGGGGAGTCAAGCGGGATCAAAACCGAAGGAGAGATGCACGTAACGCCACAAATCAAGATGACGGATGTTTCATTTGTGGGAAACAAGGTCACATCGCCCGGTTTTGTCCGAAAAAAGCCAGCCTACACGCAACGTTTGCCCAGGAAAAAGAAGAGGATCAAGAGGCACGACTTGGGGTAATACAACTCCTTAACTCTATGGGAAAATCGGGGCTAGGAGTGGCACATGGGCAAGCCACGAACCGAAGAGACAGCCTAAGGGACCCAAGGGACCCAAGAGGAGGACTAGAAAGCGTACCAAAGGCAAGGCTGATGCAGAACCACAAGGAGTTAAGTGCAACAGATGCACTAGCAAGTCGGGCCCAGGAGTGGCAAAGAAGAATGCCACGAACCCGACGACAGAGCCAAAAGCCACCGGGCTTCATTTTGTGCGCATGGAGATAAACGGTGTGCCAACACGAGCCATGGTCGATACAGGAGCAAGTCATAATTATGTTGCAAAAGATGAGGCAGCAAGACTCGGGCTCAAAGCAACTAAGGAGTTGGCATGGATCAAGGCTGCATACGAGGACCCCAAACTAATTGATGGTATGGTGGAAGGGGTCAAAGCCAAGATCGGGACTGGGAAGGCACAATGAACTTATCAGGTTGTTCCCATGGATGATTATAAGTTGGTACTTGGGATGGACTTTCTCTCACAGGTACAAGCCTTTCTAATACCGTTTATGGATACTCTATGTATAATAGATAGTGGCCAAGCACGCATGGTTAAGATGGAACGGGACACGAAGCATCAGGGCAAGACCGTGTCAGTTATGCGGCTTGTATTTGGACCAAGGAACTTACACAAGGTTAAGCATATGTCGTGACCAACAAGGAAGAAATCACTAAGGAGACACGACGAGGGCGTCGTGAACTTAGGTGGGGAAGAATGTCACGACCCGCTTAATTCGGCTCAATTGTTCCGGTAACATGGCTGATTTTTCCTTAGAAAAATCAGTTTTTAAGCTCAAGAAACATCATGGAGGATCTAGAGATCTCCAAGGAAAATATCCAAGATATTAATCAAGGATATCTAGAAAACTCTAGATTAGGAACAATCTAGATTAGTGAACTAGTATAAATAGGTGATCTTGGCTCATTTCCAAATCACCTCCAAGATCTTAAAACATTCACCTTGTAAGCTTGTAAAGTTCTTGTATAAGAGCATTCTTATCCCATCCACCAAATCCCATCCATCAAATTACACTAAAAATCACACTACTCCATCCCTAAATCTTCTCTCTCCTAATTAAAATAATAATACTTTTTCATACTTTTATCATTATATTTTTCTCTCTCCTCACTCACAACCACTTCTAAAAATATTAAAATATGTTTAGGGGTGAACAATAACTTTTCATATTCGGTGGTAAAAGTGCTTCCACCAAATATCCTCTATATCCTCCACTCACAACCACTTACACTCAGAGCATTCACAACCCACCCATCAAACCTTTCCCCCATCTTTAAAATTTAAAAAATCCTACTAAAAACACACTACAACCCATCCACCATTTTATACCCTATCTTTTATATTATGAAAATTTGTTATCATAGCTTTTCATATATAAAAAGCCACTATTCATCATCCACCAAATTATTGTGAGTGTATGAAAACGAGAAATATAATAAAATATGTGTTTGTGAGTAAGATAAAGATAAAAATGGTGGATGGGATGTGGGAAGTTTTTTGAATTGAGAGATAAATTTAAAAAAGTATGATTTTTTAGTTAAATTATAGGGTAGGGTAAAAATGATGGATGGATGTGAATGCTCTCACCCCATATAATTTGGTGGACACACTCACATATATTTGATGCCCGGGATGAGAATGCTCTAACTCTTCCTTGTAATCAATAAAGGTTTTGTTGATTACCAATCTTGTTATCTTGCATCTATCGCTTCCGAATCGCATCATAGTTGGGTCAAAGGCTGATCTTAGAAGGAGTCTTAAGAGCCACACGTGAGTCAAGAGAATTACTCCGTGACATAAAGCTCTTGTATGGTCTAAGGCTATGCGGTACACAGACATCACCCACCCCCGTCCCCACCCATTTTCCCCCGTCCCCAAGCCCAACACCCCACCGCCTGCCCCGTCTCCACCCAGCCCCGTCCCCCCCGTCTCCCCAAGAACATATGGGACGGACCAATCAATGATTTTCTTTCTTTTTTTTTTTTTTTTTTTGATTTTGAACGTTTGGGCATTTATCAGGGAAGAGGAGGTGATTTCCGGTGGTAGGTTTCAGATTTGCAGAGGAGGTATCGGTGTGGTGGTTTCAGGGAAGAGGAGGTGGTTTCCGGTGGTGGGTTTCAGATTTTGCAGAGGGGTTTTCGGAGGTGGTGGTTTTCAGGGAAGAAGAGGCAAGTTTCCGGTGAGGTGGTGGGTTTCCCGGTGGGTTTTTCATATCGGAGGTGGTGGTTTCAGGGAAGAAGAGGCAGGTTTCCGGTGAGGTGGTGGGTTTTCCGGTGGGTTTTTCATATCGGAGGTGGTGGTTTCAGGGAAGAAGAGGCAGGTTTCCGGTGAGGTGGTGGGTTTCCGGTGGGTTTTTCATATCGGAGGTGGTGGTTTCAGGGAAGAAGAGGCAGGTTTCCGGTGAGGTGGTGGGTTTCCGGTGGTTTTTCATATCGGGGGTGGTGGTTTCAGGGAAGAAGAGGCAGGTTGAGGTGGTGGACATACCTAGCATTTTTTCTTTCTTTTTTTATTAAATGCTTGAGACATGGGTTTTTCATGTCTGCACACCCCACCCATGTCTCAGACACCACCTAAGTGATGTGGCAGCCTACGTGGCACTGAGACATGAGGTTTCTCATGTCTGTTCACCCTATAGCCTAACCACGTACAATTTAGTCTAACCACAATTTAAACCTAGCCGTGTAAAGTATTTAACCAAGTAGGAGTTAAGAGGCTTGTGACCACATCACGTAACTTATGATTGTGATAATGACCTTGGTTGGTGACTCGTATGATATAAGTTATTTAGTTTTATTTTATTTCTATAATTTATATTAGTGGATTCGACAGCAACTATCCTATCTTATCTCAAGCTTTCATGGAAGGTAGCAAATCTGACTTTTTTTCCTTAATTTAGAAATTTTCTTATGCTTCAATTTGCATGGGCTGTGGACATGGTGTGGACCAAAACAGTTGATGGACTGTTATCACCAGCTGGTTAACAGCGACCCAAACTCGCCTGTCTCAATCCATTAATTTTCTATGATTTTCTAGTAATTGTAACATTAAATTTCTCTCTGATTCTTACATGAACTGAAATATTATTAAGTTCTATTTTGGTATAAGAGCAAAAAGATCAACAGTTAAGATCTTATTTTGTTCATGTTTCAATAAACGTTCTATTATCGCTAAAACGTGATTCATTACGAGGTGTAAAGTGTAAACAAACTGAGCTACGCAAGAGTGCGATTGGGCTTGGCTTGTTGATAAAGCGAATTGAGATGGATCTACTCTTAATCTTAACGAGCTAAAAGTTGAGCTTGAATTCAACTTATCAAAAGCTTGAGTAAGCTCACATATTTTTTAAATTATTTTAATTTTGTATGTTTTACACACACACACACACACAGAGAGCGCACACACCAACCACTATACCCAGTGAATCCCACAAATAACAAAGCTGTTGGTAGGGTCTAGGGAGAGTGAGATGTAGACAGACTCTACCTCTTCTCAAGAGATAGAGAGGCTGCTTCTAGAGACAGTGTCGACTAAAAAAATAATAATAAAATAAATAAATTTAGAAAAATTAATTAATGAATTAAAAATGAAACAAACATAGCTTCCTAAAACAACAAAAAAACAAATAGACAAACACAATGAGACAAGCAAATCCAAAGTCCACCCAATGTGTAGGAAACTCTAAACTACTAAGACAAGACACAAACATTAATCTCTCCTAAAGTCCTTAATCTGAAATTGTGTTATAGTTTTTGGTTTTTTAACCGTGTAATAAAAGTTTGTTCTCTTTCTAGAGTCTAAAATCTATTCCTTAAATGACATTAGAGTCCGGTAGTCTACCAAAAAGTATAAGTGGGTAAGTTATAAATTAGTGTTTTTGTGATGAACTCATTAGGTTACGTACAACCTGGATTCTATTTCCTAACTCGGTGTTAGAGCTTGAGTTAGAACTTCTTTTCTAGTAATTGTAACAAGTTCTATTTCATGAAAACTTAACACTTAAATTCTACATTAGAACTTGTTTTCTTTTAGAAGTTTAGGGTTACACATCGTGTTATATTGCTTGTATTATACTTATAGTCGTAGATGTTGGAAAGAATACAACTAGTGAAACGAAAATTCTTAGAAAGCGACCTTGATTCGAAGATGACGACGACATTAGGCGACTAGGAAAGAAGGCTATTGATGATCAAATTGTGGCGTTCTAGTTCTAGGGTGATATACTATGGTCCCTGCGATGAGGGGCAATTGTTTCATATGTGAAGTTGCACGTGATGAAAGTTGGCAATATGGGCATTTGACCCTTGTGGGCTAATAAGCAATAATTGGACAATCAAATGGCTTTAGCAGAGGTTTCAAAACTCAAAAGTCAAACGAAGGATGTGAGTAACTAAAAAGAATCGTATGGCAGTTGGTTTCACATTGGTGCAAGATGGGGGCGTTATTTGCTTTCGACTCTCCTTCCGAGACTTACTTTCTCTGCATTCTTTTATCGAGGGTTCTAAGTAGGCGAAGAATGCCTTTTATGCGGTGTGTTTGACAACTATTTGGTGCTTATGGAATTGTCGAAACGATTTGGTCTTCAAACAAGTGTAGTAATCTCTTCCAAAAGATTATAGGTGATATTAAGGCGTTAAGTTTTCATTAGGTCAAGCTCGTGCGAATCAAAGAGATTTGAGTGGAAAAATGTCGTGGGTTCAACTTGTAAAGTATAGGGTGGTAGTTAGTTTGTGTGTTTGTTTTGTTTCAATTGGGTGTTTAGTTCGCTGTCTTCTTTGTTTTCGGTTTTGTTCGCTGATGTGCTAGTTTCCCGCTAGCTTTTGGTGTTTAATAAAATTTTGTTAGTCGTTCAAAGAAAAACAAAAATATGTACGTACTACAAGATGCAGGTATAGGTTGTTAACATGAGTTAGACTAAGGGCTATTTAGAAACTCCAGAATGGGTAAGTGCTGAACCAGTAAGAAGTCTGAACCGTTAAGTGTTGAACTAGCAAGAAGTCTGAATCATCCAGAATGGGTAAGTGCTGAACCAGTAAGAAGTCAAATTTATTTTTTTTCTTTCTCAAACGGTCCAATCCCATATTTTAGGTTTTTTTTTTATAATTCCAACGGTCAACACAGCAGGTCCCACCATCACCACCACCAACAACCAACCACCTTCCCCCCTCCCCCACGCCAGTCGGAATCCCCCCCCCCCCCCCCCCCCCCCCCGCCTGGGCTAACGGCCGTTCCACGCTATAGTGGGGCGGTGTTTTGGGCTTGAAGCCCTTTCACGCTGGTGTCCTCCCCCCCCCCCCCCCCGCCCATGCACTCTAATAACAACTTTATTACAAACAATTTTTACTCTTTAACTAGGGCTGGCAAATCGTGCATACCTGACCTGTTAAGACACGCAACATGTAGACACGAACACGACACAATAACTTATCGTGTTATTCTTTCCATACCCGAACATGGACTTGTTTTATACCTGGTTAACATGATAAGACATGGTAATACCAGTTTATACCAAGTTAACACGATAATACAACATGTTTATACCAGGTTAATACGATAATACACAAACATGTTTTCCAAATTCGACACGTTAAATGGGTACCATCAAGCATTAAAAAAAAAATAGTAATTCCAACTAGTAAAAATGTATAACTCCAATACTCCACCTCCACAACCTATATTAAAAAAAAAAAACTTTAGCATGTATTAATCGGTACTAAACAGGTAAACAAATATTTAACCAGTTTAGATACAAAAACTAACAGGTATATTTCGTGTCTACCTGTTTAGGACACGAAACCTGTTAAGGTCATACCTGAACCTGTTAAGATCGTGTAGGTTCCGTGTCGTGTATTCATGTTTAGGGTTTATGATCCTTTGTTCGTTTACAACTCTTTTGCGATCCCAACCTATTTTCAATTGCTAACTC
>CM061229.1:34076749-34143616 GCA_030844895.1 Ambrosia x helenae
CTACGTGGAACATATAACACGGGCTAGGATTAGATTCCCATTTTTTTGTAGCCACAGGTGTTCCGATACCTGTTTTGGCGAAGAGCAATGTGACGAAGATTGTGGTTGAAACTCATCCCTGTTGTTGTGGCAACCATTTGTGATGGTTATATACCTCATTCTGTGTTGACCAATGTGCTGAGGTGATGTGAGCCTCGGTCATTTGTTTTGTTTGAGTCGACTGTAATTCTCGAGGATTGTGGAACTATCCGACCGTGTGGTTCGGATATACACCATTTGTTGTTTGGGAGAAACTGAGTGGTGAAAGTGACGCAAAAGCTTTCGACCTCCGTCAGTCCATACTAGGCGCCCTAGTACCATTACCCACAATTGCTCATGTGAAAGGTTGTAAGTCAGTACATAGGGGATTCCAGTCCCTGTGAGGGAACAGGAATCACAGTGCAATTACAAGCAACCTTGAGTACCCTCGAGAATGTTGACTGTTTTGTGATCCGGTAAGATCACCCGTTCAGTGAAATTTGAATGAGCTGTTCTAATTATCATGCTGGCTGTGGCGTCCTGTGGCTGTGATGTGACACGGGGTAATGGTTGATCGTCGTTTGTAACTCTCTCATTCCCCACTCGCGTGTGGCTCGATATGAGGCATATAAATGGCCACCTGTACTCTTGGAGATTCGTGACTAGACACTGGATTGCCAACTACTATAGTATCGGATTGTAGTAGTCATTGTACCTCAGGGTTCGCCGAACGCTTAACGCAAGCCTGGGATACTCGATTTGATATGAGTATGGCTTGTCATTCTCAAATGAACAAATTGAATGTCCCTGACAGAAGTGTCCCGTGTGAGACGATTGATGTCTGTGGCACATCAAATTGGTGTGCTTCGTCGCCATAATTTGCTATGTGATAGGAATTATCACCCCAGCGTTCGGGGTGTACTACTCAAAGCCTTTTGAGGGCATACATGTACATCTCCGGTACCTTGAATGATAGATGGAGATGGACACATAATATGGCTTGAGTCATTCGAGAGGTGACCAATAAATCAAGTAGATCTAAGGCTGCTTGAATGAGTTCTGAACCTATTGAGAAGTTGTATAAACAGGGCGTTGGCCTTAGGAACTTCGAATCGGTAGTAGGCCTTCGCTGAGTGTAATACTCTGAGGGGGCCTTGTTGAGAATGGAAAATTTTACAGACCAAATTCTTGACACTCCGGTGACACGGAGATATCGGTCAGACTTGGTCTTGCTATGAATAAGCTCGAGCTATCGCGAGAGCTTAGTGGCAATTTTGATGAATCCCACACGTCAAGTCTGGGGAAGCGTTGACAATTCCTCAACCGACTGAATCCAGGATCGACGGTAACCTTTACTAACTCGAGGAATCGAGAGAGTTGATGGTTTGAAAATTCCGAGAAGCTTAGTCGTAGCTGGGTCACGATATTGTCTTTATAGAACACTAAGGGTGAACCTGAGTTCACTTAGGAAATATTAAGATCGTGTGACGCGCAAACACCCTGCCATGTTCAAGGATTCTAATGTAGTGGATAACTTGAACTGAATTTCGGGACGGAATTCTCTTAACGGGGGGAGAATGTGATATCCGGCAAAAATCGAAGCGTTCCCGTACGTAAATAGTATATGTAATTAACTATTCTAAGCATGAATTAATATCAATTAAGTATAATTGAGTATTAAAAAAATATCGGAGTCCAATAGATGGCATAGGAATGCCTTAGTTTAATTAGAAATGCGAAGGAATTGCATAAGAATAAACTAGTCCGAAACGGACGTTGGTGATTACCCGGTAATAATTAAATAACCGAAAATGATCCCGAATGCTCGGGATATAAATTAAAGGGTATTTTTATGAAATATAAAGTGTTTTGGAACCCCAAAACTATATGTGAAAACTCCAAATTAAAATCTCCGGTAGCGAATAAAGTTCGCGTGTCGCACTCGATGTGCATAAAATATATAATTTCACCTGGTAAGAGCCTAAATAACTTATCAATACTTAAACTAGACTATGTTTAAAGATAATTGGAGGACAATTATATGTCCAGAATAGCTCGTAACGAAAGTGCGAAAAAACCCGAAAACGCTAACCAAAAGTATTGAATCCTAACTAGTCTTTATGGGATATTTTGGCGTTGTTGTGGGCCCCACGAAAGGCCATTATGGCCAGCCCTAGTAGCCACCCTAAGCCAACATCTTTGCCTCCAAAGCACATGCATAATTATGTTGTCCATGCATGCTTAGATTATTATAATCTTAGGATTTCATCACATGGGTAACTTTGGGGCTACATAAACAATCAAACTTCTCATAATATCTTCACATAAAAGAAAAGAGCACCTCTTCTCTCCCACTACAAACTTACGACACACACACCACCACCATTATTTTTGATTTTTTTTCTTTGATCAACACTCCAAATCATATCCATTTAAACCCATATTCAAGTGTGTTCAAGTGTTGGGAGCTTAACCCTTGGAAGGCACACTTAAACCCCATCATAATCTTGTATTTTTGTGACTTCCCTAGCCTTGTGCTAGTTGTAATTTTCTTAAAACTCATCTTGTTTAAGTTTTATTTATTTATGTGCTTAACTTGCAAATTGTTTTTGGGTGCTTTTAACAAAAGTTTTAAACAAGGTTTTTTGTGTTTTCTAAAAATAAAATGAAATTTTTACAAAGATGGACGTAAACATAAGTTTTAGGATAGTTGGTGATGTTATTTTGTTACAAAAATATTGTACGTTCTAGTATTTTTAGAAGTTGTTTTGGATGAAAAACATAAAGGAAAACTTAATACACCTAAAAATGGCTTTGATCATCATATTATGACTAATGAAACCACTTAAATATGAAATATTTGTAACAAAATCACAAAAATAAAGTAGTAGACTTTAAAAATACAAGTATGAACAAATGGACTCCAAGACTTAAATCAAACATGTTAGTAGACTTAAAATGACCATATGTGCCTAATGAAAGTGTTGAATGGTGAAAATAACACTTATTGTAAATTTTGACATGTTAAAGTTTACTAGTGTTAGTAGAAATTGTCATTTTTATAAGTCTTGGGAATAATATTTAACTTTTGTAAAGTTAGAGGTTTGAAAAGTAACTTTGGTAAGTCCATGGAAGAAAATGTGATTTTGGAAACTTCATGTTGAAAAATGTAACTTTGGAAAGTAAAAGGTTAAGAATGAAAAGTTAGATTCTAAAAGGGGTACTTTTCTAAAAGTGAGGAAACTTACATAAATATTTTATTTTGTAAGAATAATATTTTTATTAAAAGTATTTTATAAAAATATAAAGAGTTAATTGCCAATTTAGTCCCTGATGTTTGTCAAAAATTGCCACTTTCATCCAAAACTTTTTTTTGGTCAATTTAGTCCCTATGGTTTCATTTTATTGTCATTTTAGTCCCTGTGAACTAACAAGATTTGGATGAAAGTGGCAATTTTTAACAAACCTGAGGGACTAAAATGACAAAAAAATGAAACCATAGGGACTAAATTGACAAAAAAAAAGATTTGGATGAAAGTGGCAATTTTTGACAAACCTCAAGGACTAAATTGGCAATTAACTCAAATATAAATTTACCATAAGTGATAGAAAATATATACACTGACATTTTTGCAAGAAAAATGGTAAAGTAAATAACTTGGGATGTTTTATATAAAAATGAGCATTTTTATATTTATAGGGATGTAAAAGTGTTGTAAGAATTTTTAGGAATAAAACATCCAAGTTAATCTATTTTTTATATATATATATATATATATATATATATTCAAAAGTAGCAAAATGCGTAAAACGGCAAGAAGTATGATTTCCTACAAAATACATATATAAGTTAAGAATTCGGGGAAGTGGACGTATGTTAACGCGACGAGCTATCTGACAAAGTGTAAAACGAACAAAGTATAAATCGTACAAAAAGTAAATCGGACGGATAAGTATACAAGTATAACTTCCTACAAGATACGAGTATACGTTATTGCAGCGATTACGGATTAATTATTCCAAGTAAGAAAATATGTATATGTTTTGCGAACAAAATATATGTAAGGATGATAAAGGGTGAAAATATACATAAACACTTTCCTAAGTGTTGGAAGTAAATTGGGAGAATTTGTAAGAAATAAAATAAGATAAGTATGTTATTATAACTCTATGTATACTTATGGGAAAAATAAATACTTAACATGAAATGAATCTCGCTCGACAAGACATTTATATATTTATTTTTATGGGGAAAGAAATATATAATGAAAGTGAGTCGAGTCGGAAGATATGATGGAATATTAATACAAGTTAGTAAATACATATTGATAAACGTGTTTAAAGATCATGACGTGTAAGGAAACGGACAATGATCGAGGTTCGCGATGACGAAACCAACTAACTTGGTAATTAATACCAACGGTTATATTATAAGGTTAAGTGAAACTTGTAACAGGATAAATCACCACCAACGGACCTAAGACTAGGGTATATTCCTAATTAAACCAAATATGTAAACGTGGTGTCGGGAGTTGGTGAAAGACAACTTGCTAGTAAGACACGCACTCTGAGACCAGTGCCTTATTAAATTAGGACACGTGTAGGTGGTCTCACATTGGACTTGGCAAAGACTATTTTCTGACCTCGTGACACGCTTGAGGTGGGTTTCACGGCCCCTTTTCTGTTTTAATGTTTTTTAAACTTGGGGGAAAGATATGTTTGTTAAAAATGTGCAGTAACTCGTAAGTAAGAAAGAAAAGGTAATATGATGGGTCCATGGGCAACGGTATAAAGTCACATGGGACGTTCAGTCTCCGCAATTCACTTTAACCATTTATACAAAGGGATGTAGCCGTAGATGTCACACCCTCAAATTTCCACATGCGGGGTTTTACCGCGAGGCGCGTGACACATCAGGATCCAAGGCAACGGTCACAATAAACGACAACTAAATGTAAGAAAATACGTAAGACATTCCATGCAACAACCAAAACATTATGCTTTGAGCCATAAACCAGCAGCAGAAGCATTTCTTGTTTACAACCAAAAGACATATTACAGTTTACAAAACATTGCTTAATATGCAACAAGACTTCTAGACACCGTCCAAGACTCCGTGCGCCTAGTCCATTAACCGCTACTTTAGTGACCTGAGAAAACATGCCAAAAGTGTCAACATATAATGCTGGTGAGTTCACAGGTTTTTCCTTTTTCAACAACCGTTTCATTAATCCTTTTAAAAACTGTTACCGTTATCGTTACTGTTATTGTTACTGTTCATACTATGCTTGTTCGTACGCTAGCTGGACGTCAAGTGTGTTACTCATACGGGCGAAACCATTGCTGACTGTGTGATACACTTGTTTACAGACTTCCTCATCTTCGGTAAGCCTAGTGTGATTGAGACAATATGCACCCGCCCGGCCTCCAGCCGTCGAATGGGGTTTGTCAGGCCCAATAGCGCTATCCACATTTCCCCGCTACATCCCCGTATTAGTGGTTTCTAAGGGACTTAGATGAACCGTATAGTAATAAAGTGTGAGCCATAGTATAACATGAAAACGTGTGTTTATAATGTATAACATGTAAATGTGTGATCAAAATGTATAAGCATGTTTCTCACCCCGAAAACAAAACTAGTAAAGTGTGGGGCCGTGAACTCACCTTAGATCGCGTTACTTGAAAACAGTTAAATCAGTATGCTATGATAGCCCCAAATAGCGGCGACCTATCATAAGATGTATGTAAGTACCCGGACTAATAACCCGTAGGTTAACTAGTCCCCAAATGTCCAGACCATAACCATAAACGTTTGAAAACACCTTTGACTGTTAAACCGACCGTACCAGACAAGACTCGACATCCCATTGGTGACCCGACATCTCACGTGTTAGACAAATACAAGACATCATGCAACATATGCAATTAAACACTTAATACGCGCAAGAGTTCACCTAGTCTAGCATAATGTTCAATTAACGCATAAACAAGTCCGAACATGTCTTACTAAGTCATTGGCTGTATCTCGGGGTTCCTATCATGTTCCTAGGTGTCAAATCATGTTCCGGGATGTCAAAATACGCTTACGACAGCAGTACACGCGATTAGGAAACTTACATGCAATTAGGAAAATTCAACTGGTGAATAGAGGAGGTCAAACTGGCGAGTAGGATACTATTCGCCTGATGTATCAGGCGAATAGACTGTAATCGCCTGATACATCAGGCGAGTAGAGTCCTATTCACCCCTAACACTGCTGTTGCGCGTTTTCGCGCGTTAAACCCTTCAAATCAGATCCGAAACATGTAAAAACACCCAATATCAAAACTAAACTATTAGCCAACCCATTCCAAGCAAAAACCCCCAATTTATCTCTGCTCTAACGGCCTCGGTGTGATTATTTCCTAAAATGGCAAATTACTAGAATTCATTAACTATGAAATCTTTCCTTATGTAGTAAAGATCAGATTACACCCCCCTACAACTTGCAATTCATCATCCCTATGTTATAACATCATTCTAGCATGATTCCTAACCATAAACAAGCAATGAATCATTTCATAACATCCTAATTCTTCAAGAATCACCCAAATGGGTCAAAATGCATACTTTCATCTAAACACTATAACAATAGTTTAAACTCATAGATAAGCATCCTAACAACTCCTACACATCAGAAGTACATCAAATTCATGGAAACATTCATGTTATAATCACTAAAAATCATCATATGCATCAATACTCCACATATAGCAAGTATTTATGGTGTAGACTTGTTTTAGAACTCATTTCCAAGGTTTTTAAAGACACATTCTTAGCAAAACAAGGTCTGGACTTTTGGGGAACCAAAACAATAACATTACAAAGGTTTGGGATGAAGAACACACCTTGGATTTTATCAAAGAAAGGTGTGTAAGCTTGGAAATGGTGAGTTTTGAAGCAAAACAAGATCCAGAGGTGTTTCAAGGTGTGTGGGAGGCTTAGGATCAGTTAGGGTTGCACAAATGGTGTTTGGGGAGTCAAGGGTTGTATTTATAGGTGTTTTGACTCGTGCACATCAGATCAGGCGAGTAGAAAAGCAGTTCAGGCGATTAGAGCTTCTAATCGCCTATATACTGGTGATTAGAAGCTCTAATCGCCAGTAAGTCCTCCTATTCGCCTATATAAGTGGCGATTAGGAGCCCTCCTGGTTCCTAATCGCCAGTATGGTTCCAGGATGGGTTTTTGGCGCGTTAAACACTATTTTAACACATATAAACACGTATTCACATACCGACAAGTCACATAATGATTACAAACACATAATGCACGATAACTAACACGTTTACATCCGTTCACCAATTCCCGGGACTCGAGACTCGCGTGTGTGGGTTAAACCCGGTGATTCCACGAATCACCAATCCTTGTACACATGGTTATGGACCGACTCCCGATGATCCCGCGAATCATCGTAACGACTCCCGATGATTCCCAGTGGTGGTCACGGTGGTGATGACGATAATTGGGAACCGAGCGGTGTGTGTTTCAGGCAATGTTTTGGGTGATGTTGGGTTTAGGTCTCGATTATTGCTTGTTTCCTTTTCGGGTCAAGTTATTTCGTGCAGACAGTGTTGCAGAAGGCGCTAGGCGCTAGGCGGGCGGTGAGGTCCAGCCTAGGGACTAGTCGGGACTAGGCGAAATTAGGCGGAATTAGGCGTTTTGGTATTTTTATATATATTTTTTATATATATACACACAAATGTAGGTGTTTTCTGAAAATATGTTAAGACCAAAGGGTTAAATCTTTAAATACATAAACTTATTTTTAGCTTTTATGTATAACATTACAAATTAGAAGAACTAAACGTAAACTAATGAAAGTTTGGGGGGTTAAATATTAAATATCTATACCTAAATAAACCCTAAAAGATTTGTACAACATAACAGCCGCTATTCTGCTTCTTCTTCTTCCTAGCTCCTTTCACTAACCCTAATTTCTTTCCTCTCCATCATCATACGCCATTTCGGAACTCCTTCCTCTTCGTTATGGACTCCAATTACTGCAAACCAGGTATGTCTCCATCACTTTTCTACCTTAGAATTTGTGGAAATTAAAAAATCAAATTAAAAAAACCACCGCCTAGGCCCGCCTAGTGGCCGCCTGATGGCCAAAAGGCCTAGTTTTCCGACTAGGGCTTTATTCCTACATTTGTTCCCGACTAGCGCCTAAGCGACCGCCTAGAGTGACTTTTACAACACTGCGTGCAGATCAAGTTTTCAGGACACAGTTTAATCGCGATTAAACATTCAGGATCTAGTCAACTTTAGTGAAACTAAACCAAGTATTATCGTTTTGTTAAGTTATACACTGTTTAGGACGAGTATTCGTTCAATATGAGTCTAGGTAGTTGGATAAGCTATCTTTACAGCGAACAAATAAAGTGAATCCGTTTTGCATTAGAATTTAAGACATCCTTTACTTGTAATAGAACACACGAGTTCAATTAATCTGAGTTCATGCCTTGTTTGCTAGTACTTTCGCAATGAATTCCCTGTGAGTATAGTTTCCCCTTTTTGTTTTCACACTTTTAGGGTGATTCATGTGCACTTATTTACTCATTCACTTAACTATGTTTAAATGCAATATTCACCAATGCAATTCCTGTATGTGCCTTACGTGTTTGCCTTATGTTTATTCGTGTGTACTTATGCGTTGTCGAATTCATTAACTCATGTTGAGCCGAACATAATAATGAATAGTACTATGATTTAGATCCCTTGTTTGACTACTTTTGAGAGAGCCTTGGTCATTGTTATGTGATTCTTGACACTTAAATTTTTTTATTCTTGATTCTTACAGCTTTGATTTTGAACATTTGTATAACTTAGTTACATAATAGCAAATAATATAGCACATGAATTGCAAGCACTTTTGAATCTATTATATACGTATGCTAGGCCAGATCATGAGTGAAATCTCATGATCGGGTCGACTAGGCCAGATCATGAGTGAATAGAAAATCGAAAATGCACATAGCAGTTCCAGCTGAAATACTTGGAATAATTCTACCACTTCTACTAGGAGTAGCCTTTTTAGTGCTAGCTGAACGTAAAGTAATGGCTTTTAACATGGTATGTGATAAACATATCTCTAAATAAATAAAAACGATAAAACAAACCACCGGATTTTCAGATAATATTCTTTTAGTGCACCCGAGACCTTCTTCTTCTCCAAAACTCTTCTGCTTTTTTTTTAGAACAGCTGTCGAAAGTTTGCTTCTGGCCCTCTTCTGTTCTTGTGTGCCTACCCCAAAAAATAAATTGCGGCCGCCCTCTTTCTTAAACACAATGCGTCTTGCTTTATTCCTTTCTCTCCAAGAAATAAATCTTTTTCTTGTTTTGGGCTTCGGGCCCGTGAATACAAGTCAAATTTTTTTGGTTTTTATTTTTTTTTCTTTTAATATTATTATTATACTATTATTTATTATTATTATATCATACTATTATATATATATATATATATATATATATATATATATATATATATAGCATTCTAGCTCCGTGCTCTCGACTCGGGTGTTCTTGACTTAACCAAAGTTGCTCGTTTACGCTCCAACAAAATAATAAAAATGAGCACTAAGAGTACCAAAAACTAATAAAAACTATACAATGATAAAAATAGACAAACAAACAAATACATGCCTAAAACTACTAAAAACTATATACAAAAGACTCAATTATAACTCAAAATACATAGAAGAATAGATGTGTTTTACGACACATCAGTATGCTCACCAATACAATTTATTTGTATTGACAAAAACAATTTTGTATATGTATCAAGTTGATTTTAAAACGCATTCTTTAATCCTTTGGATTAATATTTGGATTTTGAAATCATTATACCTCAGTTTAGACTTGTTAGCTTGTTGCTTTAGAATCATTGTACCATTTATATTTCATCTCAATGTAATAAATTATTCAATTCAATGTATCAATAATTACACTTTAGTACCGTGAGCCATTAAACAATTGTCACTATCATGCACTTCGATGATTCCGCCATCGGTTGGGGTGTTACAGTAAGAAATTGTGATGGGAACGAGGGTTAAGGTGAACCATGATCAGTGATAAATGATGTACTGGTTTTAGTAGTTAAAATATATTTCAATGGCGTTAAAAATTAATATTTTGTGACCAAATAAAAAGTTGGGTTTTTACTAAAATACGATCTACTATTAAATTTATATAAAACGATAAATGCTTATTCAACTAAAACCTACACATTAGGCAAGTGAACCTATCGTGTATAGTTAAGTCTTTTATGCAAGTACCAAGTATCGAGCCTAAATACATGGCTCTTACTCTCAATTTTATGTTACTAAATCATCATCATCATCATCATACTCAGTTAATCCCACCAATAGCAAAAGCCAAGGTAGGGTCTGAGGAGGGTAAGACGTAGACAGCCTTACCTCTACCCTATCGGAATAGAGAGGCTGCTTCCAGTGAGACTCCCGGCTCAATAGTGGTTTTGTATCAAGCCTTAGACAATAAGGCACATAACACTTAGCAATCGGGACAAACCCGATTGGTGCATGTACCCCCCTTGTCTTTTGGCTATCAACGTCACCACCTGATGCATGATTAACCTTCCGTCATTTTTAACGTTATTTTCACGAAACTAGTAAAAAATAATGTTAAAATTAGTGCAACTTTACTTTTGCCCCCCGAGGGCGCCACACATATATACATTATATGCGCACAGCCGTGAGCGGGGCGTGTTTATGTTACTAAATATAAGTTTAAAATGCTAAAAAAGTAAGGGGGTTAATTAATCCTTAGAGAATTTTAAATATCAAACAATAGTGTCACTTCAGGATTAGTGTTCACTTGGGATAAAAATTTTAGTAAATTAGTAGCTAAGTGTTGTGCTTAAAAATTAAGTTTTTCCCCACAATTTCTAGATGATTTATGTTTTTGAGGTTAATATGAAGGTCTTCCGTCCCGGTAAACTCACTTCTCAACCGTGAGGGACATATTACCCAAAGATGTGGTACATCACCTATGAGGAATGCATCGCCCTAAAGCTTAGATGTTTCCATCCATCTACCCATTTATTTTTATGAATGACTTTCTAAAAGCCGTAGAAATTAGCAAGACACCATTTCACATGACAAAGCCCCTTATCTCCTTCCGAATGTGTTCATCATTTACTTCAATTAATTAACTTACCAAATAGTGATTAATGTTTATTAAATGTGTCGCAATGTAGTAATAGAAAGTGCATAAACACCGTCCTCTTCCTAATGTGAGTTCACCAATCCTTGGTTTGCGTCAAGCTAACATAGAGAACATGCAAGCAAGGTCGTGAAACCCAGGTTTGGCTAGTACAGAGATCAAGGATATAGACAGTACCGACCTCTAGTAAAGATTAATGGAGTAGGATCCACCTATAGGTGCATGAGTGTTTACACACCATGGGTACACCTATAGGCTTTGTTTTTTCTATTAAACTTTTACTTAAGTGAAGTTTGATAGAAGAGGATCAATCGCTAACTGTGTATGTTTCCAGTCCATAATGGATTGATCTCTACACGTAGAGTAGCAGTTAGTTTACAATTGCATGGGTTTTACACACCACGGGTAAACTCATAAGTCCCTCCACTTTCTGTCAAGAATACTAACAAGAACAAAGAATAAGTTGGTTTATTATTTAGTTCATCAACAAAAGAAGGAGTAGAAAGAATTATCAAGAACATAAACACCACTTCAACTAAAACTAAACTATATAAATCATACCAAGTTCATCTTCACTCGTGTGATTCCTGTCAGACATACCAGTCTATATGCTTGAATGACAGTTTGGTCAAATTTTAAGAATTTCATGCTGATTTTATCTGTTTTCGCATATTTCAATGATTCTAATGTGTTTTATGTGTTTAAGTGATGGTGCACTTAGCACCATGTGATAAACATAATATTTTTGCTCATTTGGATCCGAATTTACAGATATTATCAACTTTTTAAGGCGATCCAGGAGTTCTATGCTATATTTACTCAGTAAGACGCGTATCTAAGTCATCAACAACTATTTTGGACGTCAACAACTCTGGATTGAAACAGGAACCCGATAGCAATTGTTGGAAAGATATTGGATCATGAAGTCATAATTACCGAGCAGAACATCCGTGAAGCAATTCATTTTAATGACCAGCCAACAGATTCAATAGAGTTTGATGTCAATCGTGTTTGAGGTTTATTCATTAGTCTGAAGTATGATGGAAACGTTACTGAATCCATGCTATTGAAGTTGAACTTGTGTCATACTTACCGTTACTTGACGCATGTGTTAATTCACTATCTTTGACCAACGAAGAAAAAATTTGATACTTCTAGAGAGACGTTATCTTTAGCGATGGTAACCATGAACTTGAATAAGCCATTTAATTTCTAAGTCATGACATTTCGTTGTTTAAAGGAGAATGTGACCACTAAATTCAAGAAGAACAAATTAATCATGATTCCATTATTCCTGCAGATGATATTTAATGCACATCGGCTGGATCTTCCTAAGGCAAAAATTGATGCAATCAAGCTTAAACATATGAATGATGTTACTTTGAGCAGAATGAAGATCTACAGGCTTAGAGATGAAGATCGTTCAACAAAAGAATGATTGGACATACTGTGAATGAAAATTATTAGGCTCAAGAAGATGATCACTGGATTCATCCTGATAGTGATTCTGAAATAGAAGAAAACGATGATCCTAAGATGGTGAAAGGGGATGATTAGTGTGGAGATCACCAAAGTGGTCGAGGACCTCAGGGTGATTTACCTAGACCCTTAACGACCTGTTCACAACCATTTGTTGAACCATCTGTTACTACACCTGCTACAACTGAGCCTATATCAACTGAATCTATTTCTGGTGAACCAACGTCTTCTGCTCCAATTATTACTTCTACTAAATCCGGTTCTTCAAGTGCTCGTAAAGAAGATCGCTGTAAAGTTATTGAGTCTATAGTTGAATTTGTGAGCCAGGAGGATGTACCAGTTATAGAACCGATTCAAGAAGAAGAAGAAAATGATGAAGATATTGAAGAAAGAAACGATAATAACCCTATAGAAATTACTAAGTCTGTACTGAAGGAAAGCATGACATTAGAAGATGAAATACAGCAATGCGATCTTGCGACCCTACAAGAACGTGCTGATTGCCGACAACTGAGACCTGAAGAAGTTGATATGGATTTTGCAATTGATCTGGGTGAACTAGCTAAAGAACTCGAAGGCGTTGCTTATTCCAAGAAGAGATCAAAGCAAGATACTCATTCGAAAAAGAAGAATCAACCTACAACGAAGAATTAAAATCAATTGGAAACCGACTTCACATCAAGATTCAAGCCTCCAAAACAAAACACTAACCAAGTCAAAGAAAACTACAACAACAACCAAAGCAACAACCACTAAAATGAAAATAACCACTTCCATGGCTGCCACCACATCTATCAATGCTAGAACTGCAATCTTCACTAAATCTATTT
Source organism: Ambrosia x helenae (assembly GCA_030844895.1). NCBI lineage: Eukaryota > Viridiplantae > Streptophyta > Magnoliopsida > Asterales > Asteraceae > Ambrosia > Ambrosia x helenae. Next base: position 34,090,297 of record CM061229.1, read on the forward strand.
CTGCTACAACTTCTACAGTCACTTCAAGTAAAGCAACATCATCAGTCGATAAAGAACTCAAAGATTTACTTCTGAGCTTGGACTTCTTGTGATTTCTCAGTCATTACCACAGGTAAGCATTACCTTCATGCTATCTATCACTCCTATGCCAACAACATAAGGTGAATCATCATTTCAAGCTCATATCAACAACCTTGTGAGTATGCTGCATAGAACTTAGCAAATCAGTAGAAGATATCATGAATTCGTGGCAGTCTTAAACCAAACCAGGGCTTTTAACACGAGATTGGAAGCCACTGTTAGAGAAGGTGTGTTGAAATTGAACGAAAATGATAAAGATATTCGTCTGTTGACCCAGTCTTAGGAAGAAACAGAGAATTATCTAGCCATTGTTGAATATGATAATCAAAAGTTGAAAAGACACGTTGAACGTCTGAGAAACAAATACAAGCTTCTAACTGCCGGTGATGGTCATGTAGATGGAGATGATTGTGAGGATGATGAATGAGATGATCATGAAACTAAACATAAAAGAGAGGGTGATGATGAAGTAGGTGATGAAGGTGATGGTGCAAGTACTTATGGCACTGGTGGATCTCTATGGAGAGAGAAGAGCAGAAAACAATCTCATGAGCAAGGCAGTGAACCCGAAGGTGGAGCATCCACTCAGGGGGAGCTTTTAGACATGCAAACAACCTTGGCACAACACATGAAGGAAAGGTTCATACCGATTGAATTTACTGCTTCTTTCATGGATATATTCTTTAGTAATGATTTTGGCAAATGCATTACATATCCATAAACGGTCAATGAAGACTTAGAAGAAAGGGAAATTCCTTTAGAGCCTTTTCCAAGTGAGGTTGTGGCAAAAATGTTCAATCTTAAGCCTGAGGAAGTGCATAATTATTTTCCCAAATAGTCAATTAAAGACTTACATGAAGATAAGCAGTATGATGATGTGGAGATTGAAGACATCACTTCTAAAGAGTACCCAGAATATTGTGTCAATGGCAACAAGGTAGGAGGGTTGATAGAATATGATATTTAGAGGTCCGAAGAGTTTATCCAGTCTATCTCTGAGCCAATTCCTGATGAAATTATGGAAAAGGCTCAAGCAAAGAAAGAAATGTTTGATAAGTAGTTTACAAAGGTGAAAGATTATTTTAAGATTACCTTAGAGCCTCAAGCTAAATCTTAAAAGATTAAGACAAGCTATCAAAAAGAAAGGGTAATCCGATGGATGTATATTCATGAATTGAAGTATGTAGAAGTGATAATGGGAGACATGTATTCAGTACTTCATGTATATTCAAGATATATGTCGGCTGGACATGTTGAATAACGACAAAAGCTCACATTATCAACATTTTGCACAGTAGCTATAGTTAGAGAGTCGTTATGGTTGGAGATACATGAAGCCACAATATCCTAAAAGCTATAAGATAAAAAAGCTGCATCCAACTTGTGACACCTCGGGTAAATCTCTCTCTTGGTTTCTATCTTTTGTCTGTTTCTTTTGTTATTCCTTTTGGTACTTGTGCAATTTTCGGGACGAAAATTCTTTTAACGTGGGGATGATGTGACACCCGGCAAATTCTGGTTAACAACGTTGTCTAGATTAAAGTCTACCTTAGTGAGTCACGCGTATATTATACTTAACTAGGGTTAGCTAGATAGCTAGATAGAACATACGTGCATTGTTGTGAGTTAATATGTGATTACATGATTAGTGAACCTCGGACGTTGGTGAATAATAAACTTATGTGTCTCGGTGATATCTGACAAACTTATGTGAAAACCATACGTGATTATGTGAACCTAAACCGAACACGTTAATAAAAATCATTAAAAGTGGAGCATGAGGTTGATTAGCGTCTTAACGCATGGGGTTACACTTGTTACGGTCCGAAATAACGAAAACGTCAAAGGATAACGCGTCGGGTGATGAAACGAGACACGAACGAGGGCCTCGGGCCTGTGAGCGGCCGCTCACAGGGCCCGAGCGGCCGCTCGCTCATGTCTGACGGGTTTAAACCGCCTTAAACTCTTATTTAAGCATCCTTAACCCCCATGCAACCCCTAAACTCAACCCTAATCGCCCCCTTTCTGCCCCACACGAATTATTAACCCTAAACCACCTGCTAAAGCTCAAGAACATCAATCGGGAAGCTTGGAGAGCGTTCGGTTGGTTGTTTTGGAGTGTTTGTGGTATAATCTTCATTCCCTTATGTTTTAATCTTCTTTAAATTGTTTTAGAACATCAAAACCTTGTTTGTCCAGGTCTGAAAGTATTTTATAAAAGTTAAAACATGATGATTACGAAGATTAAAAGGGTCAAGCACATTGTTATATAATGAATGTTATATGTTTTGCATGATTATGCATGTTCTTGATGTTTTAGACTTCTAGGGTTTGTGAATAATGATGTTTGTGATGTATAATTAGGGTTTTGATCAGATGTGGTTCTTACTAATGTTGTATGATGATTATTAGGTGTTATTGATTGATAATATGCAACTAGGGTTTGATATAATTGATAATATTGCATGATTAGAATCTGTACAGATTCTGAATGTCGAATTGTAGGGCCTGTTTCGTGGCTTGAAAATAATTGGTTTGATCGATTCTTTACATAAATAGATTGTACATAGTCTTAGCTTTTTAGAATGGACAAAATCATCTGATTTGGATGTCGTTTGATATGTTTTTGGAATTTTCATTTAAAATAGGTCAGGTCAGAATTTCGGGTATCAAACTGAGTCAACTTTGAAACATCATAAATCAAGTTTTATAAAGAGTTGGGTTGTGAAATTTTTACAGAAGGTTAATATTGTAGTACTATGAGTTTTCCAAGTGGATTCATCCCGTTTGGATGAATACACCATTTTTGGGAATTTATCTACCAAACTGACCTGTTAGGAAGGTTTTCTGAACATAGATGTATTAGACGAATTTTAATTATTTTTGTGTTTGGATTTAAGACAAAACGAAAATAGGTATTGTTAAGTGAATCCCAAAGAAAATTCAGTAAAAATTTGGGAGGTTAACTCACTGATTTGCTATTTTAAATAAATTCGTTTTGATGGCGCACAATCTGTCCTGAAAACACATATTGTGTATTATGTGCTTATGTGATTAATTGAGGTCTTAGGTGGTATGGAATTGACATGTAACTGAAGTACACTTGTCTGAGACACATACGGAATGTAGAAACTAATTGTAACCAACGTATTCACCAACGGGTCCGTAGGATTTACTTATGCATGTAGAATCACTAGGTGTCACTTACACGCTTTTGAACATTTAAAACGCCTTGGACAAACGAGTTATATGGTGTAATGATATTACGCCTATACTCACTTAATGACACTGTTATTAGGGTGTCGGTAGCATATATTACTTGCTGTTCGGATTCCTTGCTTGCACGTTAAGGTGAGTTTACGGCCCCTCTTTTAACTGGTTTCACTTTTTGGGGGAGAAAACATGTGTTAAACTTATGTTTTGGTAACAACTGTCATACTATGGGTTTCTATGGTTTACTATACGATCTCTGGAAGTCCCGGGGGAAACCATGAATGTGCGGGTTAGCACAACGGGGAAATGTGAATAGATCTATTGGGAGTAACCAACCCCGCTCGTCGGCTTGGAGGGCCGGGCGAGTGCATATTGTCTCAAACAGGAACAGGTTTACTATTCGGGCACAACATCTGGTTTACGAGTTAGTAATGGTTTCCCAATCGTAGATGTAACAAAACATACGCCTAGCTAGCGTACTTTGGTTTACAAATTGATATAGTATGGACAGGTTGAACTTGGTACTTTAATTACAAACCTGTGAACTCACCAGCATTTTTGTGCTGACGTAACTCTTACATGTTTTCTCAGGTCGCTAAGGTAGCACTACGGAACTAGGGCGCACGCGTCTGCACGGCGTCTAGTTAGGGTTGCATGGTTTTCAAACATTGAATAATTTGGTTTACTTTTGGATTATGTTTTGAGAATAAGCTTCCGCTGTATTTGGGGATTTTAAACTATGTTTTCGAAATTGCATATGTTCATTTAGATGTGTTTACTGTGATCGTTGACTTAGATCCTGGTTTGTCATGCGCCTCGCGGTAAAACTCCGCAAGTGGATTTTGAGGGTGTGACAGATTGGTATCAGAGCCAATGGTTATAGTGAACTAGGACTGCATGTAGAGTCTAGTCTATAGCCGAGTCGCACACACTAGACGATCATATAGTACTAAACATTATGGTGGGTTACGTATGGGCTTGTCGGGGTGTCTCTAAATCATCTGACCTTCATATGTTACATCATCCGTTCTATCTTAGGTCGGGTTACTTGCTCTCTAGGCAGTGTGGTATATTGGGGTAAATCGTGTACTCTTGAGATTTGTCCAAGGCTCGGACATCTCCCTTTCATACTCCAATAGAAACACTTGCCATAAACTACCGTAGCACTACGGTGTATAGCTAAGAGTCTATGTTCGGTGATTTGAACTTTGAACTAGGAGAACACTTGGAGGACCATGTAGAGCGGTTTATCATTTTGGGTGCATACAAAATCATAAACCGAAATGCATGAAAGCCCTAGTGAGCTCTGGGTTTGAATGGATAGTCCTGGGTTGGATCTAGCTTTGATCTTGTGAACGCTAGTGGTTACCATTAGCTGTGAAACTGAAATTTTCTCGTTCTTTCTGTCAGAATCATGTCTGGAGTACGAGGAGGACGTGGAGCTGGCCGCGCTGGTGGGCGTGGTGGTGGTGCTGGTCGTGGAGGTGTAAACCTATCACAGGAAGATCTGAACAACTTACTGCAAGCTGCCTTTCAGTTAGGGCACAATGGTGGTGGTAAGTTGATTTATCCACTTTTGCCTCATTAGTGAACCTTGTTTACATCCTTCGTGGTTTCTCATGCGTTTCATTTCAGGTGGTCCTGTTAACCCACCCCCACCTATGTGTACCTACAAGATGTTTCGGGACTGTAAGCCCCAGGAATTCTCTGGCACTGAGGGTGCAGTGAGCTTGCTCAGGTGCTGGAAAAGGTGGAGTCAGTGTTTCTGATGTGCAACTGTCTCCCAGAGGATCGAGTCAAGTATGCTGCTGCGTTATTCCAGGATGTTGCTTTGACCTGGTGGAACAATATCACCCAGAATATGGGTATAGGGGAGGCTTATGCTATGCCTTGGGAAAATTTTGTTCAACTACTGAAGCGAGAGTACTGTCCAAGGGAAGAAGTTCAGAAGCTAGAGCATGAGGTGTGGAACCTCAAGATGACCGGGTCAAAGATTGAAAAGTATACGGTAAGGCGTAATGAGTTGGCAGTGCTGTGTCCTGATCTGCATGTGCCAGAATACAGGAGGATTGAACACTATATCTCGGGGCTAGTACCAGAGATCGCAGGGTTGGTGGCTGCGGGGAATCTTCCGACATACTCAGAGGTGGTCCGATCGGCTCACAGGATGACAAACTTGAAGGTGAATGAGGGTATCTTGCCTGCCAAGGGTTCGACTGTCAAGGCCCCGGAGAATAACAAGCGTAAATGGGATAATGAGGGGAAAGGATCTGTGCTAGCATCATCACAACAGGGTAAGAGGTTCGATAGCGGGGGTTCTTCTTTTTCTGGTACCAAACCGGGTGGTTATGCGGGGAGATTACCTAAGTGCAACAAATGTGGGCGTCATCATCAGGGGGACTGCGACCGTAATCGTTGCCATCGCTGCCAGCGACTTGGGCATTTTGCTAAAGATTGTCGGGCGACACTTCCATCGACCCAGGCCCCAATTACTAACTCGGCTCCTACTGCTCAAGGAAATACGGGGAAACAGGGTTGCTACAACTGTGGGGAGACTGGGCATTACAAGAAGGAGTGCCCGAAACTGAAGCAGGGCGGGGATGTGAGGGATAGAAACGGTAACGGGAACAACGGGGGCGGTGGCAGGAATGCACGTGCCTTCGTCATTGGAGCCGCAGAGGCTAGACAGGATCCTGACACAGTTACGGGTACATTCCTTCTCAATAATCGCTCCGTTAGTGTTTTATTTGATTCCGGTGCCGGTAAAAGTTTTATATCTATGGAAGTTAGTCGACTGCTAGATGTAGTACCCGAGCCATTAGAGGCTAAGTATGTAATTGAGTTGGCTGACGGTAAAAAGATTGAAGCTACTTGTATCCTTCGGGAGTGTCAACTAGAGTTGTCGGGTTTGTCGTTCCCCATCGACCTTATGCCGGTACCTTTGGGTAGTTTTGACGTTGTTGTAGGCATGGATTGGTTGTCTTTGTATCGCGCTGAGATCGTTTGTTACGACAAGATTATTCGAATTCCCCTCCCTGATGGAGAAATCCTTTCTGTGTACGGTATCAAGGGCTGTGCTCCGCTAAATCTCATCTCCAGCATGAAAGCCCTTAAGTATCTTCAAAAGGGTTATTCGGCCGTTTTGGCACTTTTATCTGTTTCCTCTACCGATGAGAAGAAGATCGACGATATTCCTGTTGTACGCGAGTTTCCTGATGTATTTCCCGATGACTTATCTGGTCTTCCTCCCCATCGTCAGGTTGAGTTCAGTATTGATCTTGTACCGGGGGCTGCTCCAATTGCTCGGGCCCCCTACCGTCTTGCACCTCCCGAGATGCAGGAATTGTCCAGTCAGTTACAGGAACTCTTGGACAAGGGTTTCAATAGACCAAGTTCTTCCCCTTGGGGAGCCCCGATTCTGTTCGTTAAGAAGAAGGATGGAAGTTTCCGATTGTGTGTGGATTACAGAGAATTGAACAAAGTGACCATCAAGAACCGTTATCCTCTTCCACGTATCGATGATCTATTCGACCAACTCCAGGGTTCTAGCTACTACTCTAAGATTGATTTGAGGTCCGGTTATCACCATTTGCGCGTAAGGGAAGCTGATGTTGCAAAGACTGCTTTTCGTACACGTTATGGCCATTTTGAGTTCTTGGTCATGCCTTTCGGTCTCACTAACGCACCGGCGGTTTTCATGGATTTGATGAACCGCGTTTGCAAACCATATCTTGACAAGTTCGTCATCGTGTTTATTGATGACATCCTGATTTACTCCAAGGACAAGACCGAACACGAGGAACACCTGCGTTTGGTGTTGGAACTTTTGCTACGGGAACAACTTTACGCTAAGTTCTCAAAGTGTGACTTTTGGTTACGCGAAGTTCAGTTCCTAGGACATGTGGTTAATGAACTAGGAATTCATGTCGATCCAGCTAAGATCAAAGTGATCAAGGACTGGGAAGCACCAAAGACGCCAACTGAGGTGCGGCAATTCCTAGGCCTTGCGGGCTATTATCGTCGTTTCATTAAGGGGTTCTCGAAGATCGCTCAACCCCTCACCACTCTTACTCAGAAGGATAGAAAATTCGCCTGGGGTGAACCACAAGAGTCAGCATTTCAAAAACTGAAGTCTAAACTTTGTTCTGCTCCTATTTTGTCCTTGCCTGAAGGCCCCGATGATTTCGTTGTTTACTGTGATGCTTCTATTCATGATCTCAGTTGCGTGTTGATGCAGCGCGAGAAAGTGATTGCGTATGCTTCTCGTCAACTCAAGGTGCACGAGAGGAACTACACCACCCATGACTTGGAGTTGGGTGCAATGGTTTTCGCGTTGAAAATTTGGAGACATTACTTGTACGGTACCAAATGCACCATCTACACCGATCACAAGAGTCTTCAACATATTTTCGACCAACAACATTTGAACATACGACAGCGTCGTTGGATTGAACTCCTGAACGACTATGATTGCGCCATTAAGTACCATCCTGGCAAGGCGAATGTAGTAGCAGACGCCTTGAGCAGGAAGGAATCAATTAATCCTCGTCGCGTTCGGGCGTTGCAGCTCACCATTCACTCCTCTCTACCTGACCAACTCTGTTCTGCTCAGTTAGAAGCTTTGAAGGAGGAAAACCTTAAAGCTGAGACTATGCACGGTGCCGACAAGCACCTCGAGCGAAGGCCTGATGGCCTGCACTACTTCGCAGAACGCATATGGGTTCCTTTATTTGGGGGACTTCGGGAGCTTGTTTTAGATGAGGCTCACAAGTCCCGGTATGCTATTCATCCTGGTTCGGATAAGATGTACCAAGATCTAAAGGTGCTTTACTGGTGGCCAAACATGAGGTCGGATATAGCCTCATACGTGAGCAAATGCTTGACCTGTGCTAAAGTCAAGGTAGAATACCAGAAACCATCGGGTCTCTTGCAACAACCTGAAATTCCGGAGTGGAAATGGGAACGGATTACAATGGATTTTGTCACGCAACTACCTAAGTCACCGAGCGGGAATGATAAGATATGGGTCATTGTTGATCGGTTGACGAAATCAGCCCATTTTCTCGCTATTAAGGAGACCGACACCATGGATCGTTTGGCTCGTCTTTATCTGAAGGAAGTTGTGTCTAAGCACGGGGTGCCGGTTTCTATTATTTCGGATCATGACTCCCACTTTACTTCTCACTTCTGGAAGTCTTTGCACAAGGCTTTGGGTACCCAGCTAGACATAAGTACAGCTTATCACCCACAGACTGACGGTCAGAGTGAACGCACGATTCAAACCTTAGAAGACATGCTGCGAGCATGTGCGATCGATTTTGGCAAAGGTTGGGAAGCTCACCTACCGTTAGTAGAATTCTCTTACATCAACAGTTACCACACGAGCATCAAGGCAGCTCCGTTCGAGGCACTGTACGGGCGGAAATGCCGGTCTCCTCTTTGTTGGGCTGAGGTGGGTGAGAGTCAACTCACTGGGCCTGAGCTAGTGTACGAAACTTCGGAAAAGATCGTACAGATTCGTAACCGGTTGGCAGCGGCACGGGATCGGCAAAAGAGTTATGCCGATCAGCGTCGCAAGCCATTGGAATTCCAAGTTGATGACAAAGTACTTCTGAAAGTTTCACCGTGGAAGGGCGTCATACGCTTTGGGAAGCGTGGCAAACTCAACCCTCGGTATGTCGGCCCATTTACAATCCTGGAACGGATTGGACCGGTGGCATATCGTCTTGATTTACCGACGGAGCTCGGCAACGTACATAACGTCTTCCATGTGTCCAACTTAAAGAAGTGTCTGGCTGACGAGTCTCTTATTGTTCCACTGGAAGAGATCAAGGTTGATGATCGTCTTCGGATTGTGGAGGAACCTGTTGAGATTCTTGATTACAAGATTCGTAGCCTACGTCATAGCAAGATTCGCATTGTTAAGGTTCGCTGGAACTCGAACCGGGGACCAGAGTACACTTAGGAACGGGAGGATCAGATGAAGTCTAAGTATCCTCATCTCTTTCCTAAGGAAGCGTTCGAATCGAGATATGTTACCACTGCAGCTGAATGAATCTCGGTGCGAGATTCCTTTTTAACGTGGGGATGATGTGACAACTCGGGTAAATCTCTCTCTTGGTTTCTATCTTTTGTCTGTTTCTTTTGTTATTCCTTTTGGTACTTGTGCAATTTTCGGGACGAAAATTCTTTTAACGTGGGGATGATGTGACACCCGGCAAATTCTGGTTAACAACGTTGTCTAGATTAAAGTCTACCTTAGTGAGTCACGCGTATATTATACTTAACTAGGGTTAGCTAGATAGCTAGATAGAACATACGTGCATTGTTGTGAGTTAATATGTGATTACATGATTAGTGAACCTCGGACGTTGGTGAATAATAAACTTATGTGTCTCGGTGATATCTGACAAACTTATGTGAAAACCATACGTGATTATGTGAACCTAAACCGAACACGTTAATAAAAATCATTAAAAGTGGAGCATGAGGTTGATTAGGGTCTTAACGCATGGGGATACACTTGTTAGGGTCCGAAATAACGAAAACGTCAAAGGATAACGCGTCGGGTGATGAAACGAGACACGAACGAGGGCCTCGGGCCTGTGAGCGGCCGCTCACAGGGCCCGAGCGGCCGCTCGCTCATGTCTGACGGGTTTAAACCGCCTTAAACTCTTATTTAAGCATCCTTAACCCCCATGCAACCCCTAAACTCAACCCTAATCGCCCCCTTTCTGCCCCACACGAATTATTAACCCTAAACCACCTGCTAAAGCTCAAGAACATCAATCGGGAAGCTTGGAGAGCGTTCGGTTGGTTGTTTTGGAGTGTTTGTGGTATAATCTTCATTCCCCTATGTTTTAATCTTCTTTAAATTGTTTTAGAACATCAAAACCTTGTTTGTCCAGGTCTGAAAGTATTTTATAAAAGTTAAAACATGATGATTACGAAGATTAAAAGGGTCAAGCACATTGTTATATAATGAATGTTATATGTTTTGCATGATTATGCATGTTCTTGATGTTTTAGACTTCTAGGGTTTGTGAATAATGATGTTTGTGATGTATAATTAGGGTTTTGATCAGATGTGGTTCTTACTAATGTTGTATGATGATTATTAGGTGTTATTGATTGATAATATGCAACTAGGGTTTGATATAATTGATAATATTGCATGATTAGAATCTGGACAGATTCTGAATGTCGACTTGTAGGGCCTGTTTCGTGGCTTGAAAATAATTGGTTTGATCGATTCTTTGCATAAATAGATTGTACATAGTCTTAGATTTTTAGAATGGGCAAAATCATCTGATTTGGATGTCGTTTGATATGTTTTTGGAATTTTCATTTAAAATAGGTCAGGTCAGAATTTCGGGTATCAAACTGAGTCAACTTTGAAACATCATAAATCAAGTTTTATAAAGAGTTGGGTTGTGAAATTTTTACAGAAGGTTAATATTGGAGTAATATGAGTTTTCCAAGTTGATTCATCCCGTTTGGATGAATACACAATTTTTGGGAATTTATCTACCAAACTGACCTGTTAGGAAGGTTTTCTGAACATAGATGTATTAGACGAATTTTAATTATTTTTGTGTTTGGATTTAAGACAAAACAAAAATAGGTATTGTTAAGTGAATCCCAAAGAAAATTCAGTAAAAATTTGGGAGGTAACTCACTGATTTGCTATTTTTAATAAATTCGTTTTGATGGCGCACAATCTGTCCTGAAAACACAGATTGTGTATTATGTGCTTATGTGATTAATTGAGGTCTTAGGTGGTATGGAATTGACATGTAACTGAAGTACACTTGTCTGAGACACATACGGAATGTAGAAACTAATTGTAACCAACGTATTCACCAACAGGTCCGTAGGATTTACTTATGCATGTAGAATCACTAGGTGTCACTTACACGCTTTTGAACATTTAAAACGCCTTGGACAAACGAGTTATATGGTGTAATGATATTACGCCTATACTCACTTAATGACACTGTTATTAGGGTGTCGGTAGCATATATTACTTGCTGTTCGGATTCCTTGCTTGCACGTTAAGGTGAGTTTACGGCCCCTCTTTTAACTGGTTTCACTTTTTGGGGGAGAAAACATGTGTTAAACTTATGTTTTGGTAACAACTGTCATACTATGGGTTTCTATGGTTTACTATACGATCTCTGGAAGTCCCGGGGGAAACCATGAATGTGCGGGTTAGCACAACGGGGAAATGTGAATAGATCTATTGGGAGTAACCAACCCCGCTCGTCGGCTTGGAGGGCCGGGCGAGTGCATATTGTCTCAAACAGGAACAGGTTTACTATTTGGGCACAACATCTGGTTTACGAGTTAGTAATGGTTTTCCAATCGTAGATGTAACAAAACATACGCCTAGCTAGCGTACTTTGGTTTACAAATTGATATAGTATGGACAGGTTGAACTTGGTACTTTAATTACAAACCTGTGAACTCACCAGCATTTTTGTGCTGACGTAACTCTTACATGTTTTCTCAGGTCGCTAAGGTAGCACTACGGAACTAGGGCGCACGCGTCTGCACGGCGTCTAGTTAGGGTTGCATGGTTTTCAAACATTGAATAATTTGGTTTACTTTTGGATTATGTTTTGAGAATAAGCTTCCGCTGTATTTGGGGATTTTAAACTATGTTTTCGAAATTGCATATGTTCATTTAGATGTGTTTACTGTGATCGTTGACTTAGATCCTGGTTTGTCATGCGCCTCGCGGTAAGACTCCAATCTAGAAGACCTAGATCGAGCCACCTTAGACAACGAAAGAAGTTCCTATGAAGCTATTGAAATAGAACATCACTGATAAGTTCATGTTCTGATATTACGATTTTCGAATGGGTGAGTTTTTGATCGAGCTAAAGAATGAAGGGACGTTGTGCAGGAAGATTAGAGTTCTGATCTGATGTAGTTACTCAATTTCTCAAAGACCGACATCAAGACTTTATTTGTTAACAAAATTCATTTTGATGTGGTTAACATTTATCAAGTTATAAAGTTCCAGCGGGTGGTACGTTTTTCTTTTATCAACGATGTTCACTCGGGCTGCGATTGCTCGAAGATGAAGCAAGTCAGAGACTCTAAAGATTGCTTATTGAAGTTTGGTTGTTGATGAAGGTTGCTGGTTGTTGACACTTTGTTTTGGAAAGCTTGGTACAATCAGGAGTCTATATATATATCTATTGTGGCGTACCTAGCTTGTTACTCTATCTAGATATGTTTGTCATGTACTTATGTAATTTTGATAGCTCTTTTGATGTATTCGTTATATTAAACTGTTGATCCTTGTGAAGGGTTAGACGTATAGAGTCCATACGCCTGAACCCCTCAGGCGTAAGAGCCCATACGCCTGGAAGGATCCAAACATATGGGAGGCATCCTATAAATAGGGGCCTTGAGCTCTCCATTTGTATAAACTATTGCACATTAAGCTAATACACGTCGAAGTGTTGTCGAATTTTTGTGTAATCGTATTTACTATTTTTTTTTCATTTCTAACGCATTTTTTCATTTCTAACGCATTCACTTGACTAACGACAATCCATATCGTCAATTTCCACCTTTGATTTGGACATACACGAGTGAATCAATTCTTGTGGTGAGAAATTGGTCCTACACTGATTTATTAAAAGAAAGTTTTTTTCTTTTTTTATAAACTAGTAATAATGGCAAAATTAGCATTTTGCCCTTGACACTATTCCTTAACATGTTTGAAATTAATATACAGAGTAATTACGTCAGATAGACATGTCTGAGGACAATTGGAACTTGGATTACTCAACCAATCCAGCCAAAAGCCAATTAAAAGGTAATCTGTTACGAAAAGTAAAATAATACCAGACACATATTAATTGATTCACTGAACTTTTTTTATGATAAAACCAACTTTCTAATATTTAAAATCCTGGATGAATCTTAAGTCTTAGCAACTTCTATCAAAAACTATATACAAATTACAACATTCAAATAATTAAGTCTTTTATTTGTCAAACATGAGTAATTGATGATTCATTTATGATTTATTTATATATTATGTTTCTTAATTAAGCGAAAGTGAATTCTAGAAAAAAACATTTCAAAATATAAACATTTTCTAATTTCATTGGACTGGGTTAGGTGTTATATATTATGGATTAGGTAAGGATAATTCAACAAGTGCATATTTCCTCCGGTTATGTAGCATTGTATTCGAGTGGGGTTGGATCTAATTAGCAAAGCCATCGAAATTAAGTTATTGCTCTCTTTAAGGTCAATGATGTGAGCCCAACCAAAGGCGGATTTTATATAATTCAAGTCATAAAAAAGTAACATTGTTTTATTGCACAATTTAAGTTTTAGATCTATTTACCTTATTCGGAATAACAATAATAGGTGGTTTAAGTTTCAAAATATGTTATCATTAAGTTACCTACAAGCCCAAGGCATTATAGCCTAGTGGCATCTTGGTGGTGACATAAGACTTAGGGGCCATAAGGTCCTGGGTTCGAATCTTACAAAGGGGGTTTTCTCATAATTATGAGTTTCCTCCTGAATTGGTGACTTGGTGGTGGAATATGATCCCGTGGAAACATTGGTGGCACGATGATACTCCAGTGTTCCGTGAGTGATTCCAATTTGTTGGCCGTTCAAAAAAAAAAAATTAAGTTACCTACAAAACTGATGTTTGTTTTATGAATTTATCATATACACATATATACAAAGATAGGATTATAAGAGAATCAAATGCTAATTGAGAACCTTAAAAACTATTTTGTACCACTCATTTTTTCTAAGCAAATTCTTTTACTAATCCCCAATTTTCAGTTTTTTATACACATATAGACATTAAAGTTTTTATTATACATATTTGTACATTATCAAACATATATGTACGATAATTACTTTTTAAATTTAAAACCGTGAGCACACGTATGTGCATTATAAAAGCATGTTTAAAACTATAATATTTCCTTATGTACATATACGTGCAATCAGTTCTACACATTTGCACATATATGTACATTTTCCAAATGTATATGTACAATACTTATTTTGAGAGAATTAAGAAAATTGTCTTTTAGTTATTAGTCAAATTACACCCTCTGTTCTTTATGTAAAATTTTCACTACTTGTATCCTTTCTTTTATACATTTGTTACACCCTCGGTCCTTTAGACCAATCCTCGTTAAAAAAAAAACTCAGTTAAGTTACCCACGTGATCCTCACATGATGGGAAAATCTATCAATTTAGCCTCAATAAATAAAACGAAAACAAATCAATATACATATAAAAAAATATTTATCTCATTCAAACTCCCTCCCCTATTCTTTAATGTCGCCACCAAACCACCACCCTCCACCATGGTAGCTTCACCCTTAGTTTAGATCACCGCCACACCACATTTGCGTTTCTTGCTTTCATACAACCACCACCTCTAATCTTCGAGTCCGGATCTGATTTGAAGTTTCAAACCTCATATCTAGTGCTAAACCTTGTGCAACCTTACCTGTGTAAAGTTGAAGAAGACACCACGAAATTTAAATGAATGAGAGGAGTTTCTGGTGGCTCGATTAAGGTTGGAGATGAAGGGGGTTTTTAAGCTTCGACTAGGTGAGACCGTTCCATGGTTTGATTAGATGACATTAGGGGTGTGATTAACTGCTTCAGATCTGCATTTGATGAACAAGTTGCTCGTAAACTGAGACTTCATTCTCGTCAGTCATGACAACATCCATTAAGCAAAATTTCTGTTTATTCATACTTTTACAATAGAACCTTCGATCTGGGTTTTTCTCTATTCTGGATATTTGAATCATTGTTAATATTCCATACCTGCAAGACACCATCGTGAATGTTATAAGTGGAACTCTAATTTGATTCAAGAATGAAGATATGAGCCCTAATTTTTGAAGTTTCAGAACGTTATAATCAGGTGGGAGAAAAAATGAGGGTGAATTAACATAGTTTCCCGTCACGTGAGGGTCATGTGGATAACTTAACTGAGTTTTATAATGGGGTTTCAACGTTTCGTTTTATGTTTGGTTATGTGACTTGTGTGGAATACCTACGTAATGAATTCCCATGAGTAAGGAATGAAAAGAAGTAACATTTAGTAAAGGAATAGTTCTTATGCAAATCGTAACTGTATGAAATAATGGGCATGATTTTGTCCATTTCAGGTGGGGCCATGTCTTCTTAAAGTTCCAAGGGAAGGGTGATTGTCGATGTACTACCATTGAGTGGTATCACTCAAATTTTGGCTGGTGCTTAGCAACTTTGGTTGAAGCATAGTATCACTTGTTACATTTATTTCATAGTGTAAGTGAGGCAATTGGATTGGGTCAGCCTCTTTTTTACCCATTAGACATTCTGGGTAGATGGTTACGTTGTAACACGGAGAAAATATGTCATACCTAATCAATGTGTGTTACATCCTGGGTATAGTGTAAATATATTGTTTTAAACACTTGATACAAGTGCATTGTTAATCAATACAAATTAACAAGTATGAACTTCAATCCATTACAATAGTGTAAATATTTTAGGATTTCTCCTTTAATCCACTACAACGGGTGTTGCAGCTTGTGGATGTTGTCCATAGGATACAAGGAGATTTGATTTATAAATATTAAAAATTTTGATTTATATTCTCAATCAAGCAACTTCTTACCTACCAAAAATTTCAATGATTGGGATCACATACATTGCCATGTTGTATAGATATGTTCTAATTTTTCATCTTTATTTTTAAAAAAGAAATGCATACAAACATATTTTTTACTATATAGGAGTTTTAACAAAAAAAAAAGGGCAGAGCCGGTGCCCAAGCTGAGCAAGCATGGTCTTGGGTTGTCATTCCAATATAGGCATGATATGTGTATATTAAAATTTTAGATTAACTTCCAACAACTAAACCATTGGTTTTAGTTTCTCAATGCTATCAGCGGTTGGTGATAATACAACAAAATATCAAGGTACACTATTTCCCATTTACTATACTTATGCATCCAATCCATTTGTTGGCTGTATGTTTCTTACTAATATTATTAACAAGAACTAATTTGAATTTTAATTTTTAATTAGGAAAAAAAACACTAACAAAGAGAGGAAGACAACCTTATTGATGATCAAGGAACCATTTAACTTATATATTTTAATTGTGAATTTAGCTTTTAAAAAACCCGTTTTGGCATTACCCAGTTCTTTCTAACGTGGTCCATTTAGGCACCCACTGACAAAAAAAACATCTAAATCTGTCATGGACATTGCTCCAAGGTTCGCTCGAATATTAACCAAGTATGCTGGTAAGAAATAAACATCACTAATATCTCATTATTGCAAGTGTAATAGCAAATTAGCAGCATAACATATGGAGTCGAATGACTCAACTGAAAAGAATCATGTACAGAGTAATAGTAACACATCTTAATAACTTGCCTAAAATCATTTAAAAAAAAAATTCACAAAGAAACATGTTGACGGTTGGTGTCTTAATCTTTTCCCTATATGTAGTCAATAAATTTGGTATGTTTAGTGTATCAGCATCCACCTTTTGTCACACATTCATTCATTTTAATAATCAAACTATAATGATTCATAAATATAATAAAGAAAGAAACAAAGAGAAACATAAATAATTTTTTTTAACCCAAACTTACCTTTCTCCAGATTTTTTTTCCTCAAAAAGAAGCCGCCCGACTTGTATCTTGTAGTTGGAAGTGAATTAATAAGATCTTCAGAAAGACCCCGACTCTCAGTCCCAATAGCCTCGCCTAAATCAAGTAATTCCTGCACGAATTAAACAAGAGTATTTTAAATCCGTTCTTGCTGTAATTTATTAAGAAAACCTTAACATCGGCATTAACCAATATACACTAAATAGCAAACCTCGTATGTCATATTGTCTGGATCGATATCATCCTGCCAAACAACCTGCAAAGCACACACATTAACTTTTTTGTTGCAATGAGTGTATCACAGACAAAATACGGTCAAACTCTCAACTAATAAAGCTAATTCTCAGATTGGATTATAAGCCTGATTATGGACTCAAGGCATTCATAAAGGCCCATGAAAAAAATCAAACTAAAAAGGCATACCGGAGAACTTGAAGCACTGTTTGGACTACACTACCTGTGACATTAAAAAAATGGCATAAGTAAATCTGATCATCAACTAAAGTTGATATGAAGAATCAAATTAGCTACGTAAGATATGATTAAAGATTAAATTAACCACTACATGCAAATTCTAGCTTAACTTCCTAAAGGGTAGCTACTTTTGGTTTATATGTATAAACATACACATACACAAACACATAAATATAGAGGTTTGTTGAAACATAACCAACATTAATTAGAGAAACTACGAGAAGCACATAAATGCTTTTTAATCGTGGTGTTAAAACTTGTGGAACAAATAATAACGAAAATGTGGTGGAATCAAGTATAGAAAAACTTATCTCTTAAGTTCCCAACATATGGGTCAAGTTTTTCTTCTTCTTCAAGAATTCTTTTATGAATCATCTTCTTTATTTTTCTTTTATTTTTTTCTAGTCTTTCAAATGAAGCACAAAGTCTTCTATGTATACAAGACCTAAGGATGAGTGAAGAGACTAACCTAATTAGAGCCATAAACTCTAATAAAGTGAAATAAAGAACTCTACTCAAGAGTCTCTTTAATAACTTCACTAAAATCAATTAAATTCCATTCATCATATTATTAAATTTTTGTAATTTCCAACATCTTCTTGAATGAAACATTTATTGGTAACATTGATGATGAAGAAGGAAAACCATAAGGCAAATGATGTTTGTGAGGGTAGGGATGGAAGAAGGAGGGTAGTATTGTAAACGTGTTTTGATATTGTAAAGCATGAGGTGGGTAAAATGTCTACATTGCGCCTTTAAGTGTCTTAATTGTCACAACTATCCCCATAATACCCTTGAATTTCATGCTTTAATATGTTGTGCATGTTGCATCTTAAGTTGTACGGAAATGCAAATTACTAAATGGTACATCACTCCTCCTTTATAAAGTAGTATAGATATAGATATAGATAAAGTATATATATTATTCACATAACGATCTTAATTCGTTAACAATAATATCTCGTCAACAAGAGATACGTTTATATTCATTAATCAGTTAAATCATTTAAATACGCTGATTTATTATCGAAAATAACAATATAATGTTGTAAGTAATACCGTACTAGTTAATCGACACTTGCCCTTATAGATTTTAAACGCGACTATATACATATATATATATATACATATATTTAAACGGAAAAATTACAGAAATCAACCTTTATGTTTACAACGTTTTTTAGTGGTTGTCTTTTAACTTCAAAATTGATGAGAATCGTCCCTTATGCTGTAAAATGTTGCAGCTTTTCTCCTTTTCACTAACGAACGTTATATTTTCTAGTTAAATCCAGTCATGAGGGTAAATGTGTCTTTTTTACTCTTTTAGGGACTAATTGTGTAATTAACTTATACTTTTGATCGAAAATTAAAAAAAAAAGGCATTTTGCTCTTTACCCTTATTTCTCTCTCACTATATCTCTGTCTTTCTATCTCTGTAAACATAAAAAACGCACTAGTAAGTTTTGTAAACTCATCTTCCACCACTACACACCACCACCACCATTACTACCGTCACTGCACACTAGCACCACCACCACCATCATCATCATCGCCCCTCTCTTTCTCCTCTCTCTTGCTTTGGTCACCATCTCCTGTGAGACACACCATATCTCTGGTTAAATCCATAACAACCACCACCAACAACAACAATCCACTACAAATGATGAAGCTAGATCGGTCAGAGAACAACAACAATCCACTACCTCCACTCCGTTCCATCGGTGGGGGACCCATAATTTTATTACCCTTCTTACCAGCTGCACCAATCACCAATTTCTACTGAACCCACTAACTCCGACAGCCACCACACCACTCTTACTTGAATCCACCACTACAATTCAACGGAGGATTGGTTGTTTTGGACATGAAGTGGATCAGAATCTTGGAAATTGGATTCTAAACTAAGGAGTAACCCTAACTCCCAAATCTTCAACAAGCCCTTACCCCAAACTAATTTAGGGTGAAACAGATTTGCGTTTAGGTTATTATATGCATCCCTGTTCAGGTTCTTACTTTCTGATATAATATATGCATCTTTGATTCTGACCCTGTTGTTGGAGAGAGATAAAGAGTGGTTTGGGCTGTCTGAGGTGGCGGTGGTTTTATGGTATTGTTGTGACATCCGGAAAAAATCAAAGCGTTCCCGTACGTAATTAGTATATGTAATTAACTATTCTAAGCAATAATTAATATCAATTAAGTATAAATGAGTATTCGAACAAAGTATAAATCGGACAAAAAGTAAATCAGACGGATAAGTATACAAGTATAACTAACTTCCTACAAGATTACCTGGCAATGCAAGTATACAAAAAGTTGTCTTGTCGTCATGCTTCTCTGTCATCGTGTCACTCCTGTGCGGTGTTCCCTAGTTAATGTGCTTCGTGGATGTGTTGCTGTCATTGTCGTGTTATTTCTACTATCGAGTTTCCCCGTGGACGCATTGCCAGCTGTAGGACTGCCTTGATGATGTGATGACTTATCGTTTGCTTCGCTCTTGGTTCCCTCAGGATGGAGACATCACCTAAACCCGTTGTTGCTATCATTGTTCTATTTATTTGATTGTGTGGTGCGGACATTGATTATGTAGGATTTCGGTTGTCTAACGGACTTTCTAGAAGTCATACTAAGACACTCTAGTCTGAGTGTTAGCCCATGTATTCCTCTGAATCTAGTGATTGTTTGGGTAATTGACCGAATCATGGGTTAACCTTATGCTCGCGCACTTCGTGAACATTATCTCTTTAAAATCTAAGGCATTAGTGGCACCGTAATCCTGATACGTGCATTTTTTACGACTAACGATTGGTTGTTCAAATCAATGTTGGAAAGAAATCTCGTGATCCCCACATGAAGAGGCGAGACTCGTCTTTGTGATAAGGGACTTCGAATGTGCCTCAATGCATGAAGGTATCGCAAGAATGTGAGCAATGATATAGCCCATACATTTGGGGACTAGAAAGGGCGAAAGACTCACTTCTTTATTACTCTTCCTACTGGATTAATTAAAACTATCTCTGTTGACGTGTCATGCTGATGATTACAGAAATACCAGTGTGGAGCAACCCATAGCATGTGCATTGATGAAGTCCCTAGTACAAGACTACATATATTTTATGAAACATTGAATCCTAAAAGGCATATAGATAGGTCTACTCGTTAAGGGTGTTACCCTACCACTCGGAGATGGTCGATTAACTCAGCCTTTCTACTAATGTTGTTATTCCTAAAATGGTAGGTTCATCTAGTCTTGGCATTGTTACGTATGTTCTTGGAATAGTGGAACATTTCAACCCTGGGTCAATACCGGTGTTCCCAGATGTTCTCTTATAGGCTTGCTCACGCAAGTGAAAAATTTCTTGTCCTTGACGGATACTATTGGAGACATCATAGTAAGGAATTTTGTCGAGTCTGCACAGTTTGTGCCTAACTACTTAAGATGATCATGGAAGCTTACTCAGTACACCCTTATGTGTGCACCTTGAGTTGTTGAAAGCGATGCTTTTTGTGAAGGCGCCGGATTTTTGCTTGTCGTTTTACCTCGAGCGTCTTTTTTTCAAGTAACGACTTTGGTGCATGGAGCCGTTAAGCCCCAAAGGTGAAATCTATGTCAGCTACGTCCATCTATGGCTTGATTTCACATATTACCCCGAATGATCCCGGAAGGATGGAACCCTTGGCGAATTGAGAGTTCCGGTTCTAAGACTCCTTCCATAGGGGTCTCTGCATAGGATCCGATAGCCAGATTCGAGGGTAAGTGACATGTGATGTTCGGATATGACTTAAGAGGTTGTTGATACCGAGTGGGCAACCGGTGTCTACGTGGAACATATAACAGGGCTAGGATTAGATTCCCATTTTTTAGTAGCCACAGGTGTTCCGCATACCTGTTTTGGCGAAGAGCAATGTGACGAGATGTGGTTGAAACCTCATCCCCTGTTGTTGTGGCAACCATTTGTGATGGTTCATATACCTCATTCTCGTGTTGACCAATGTGCTGAGGTGATGTGAGCCTCCGGTCATTGTGTTTGAGTCGACTTGTAATTCTCGAGGATTGTGGAACTATCCGACCCGTGTGTCGGATATACACCATTTGTTGTTTGGAGAACTGAGTGGTGAAAGTGACGCAAAAGCTTTCGACCTCCGTCAGTCCATACTAGGCGCCCTAGTACCATTACCCACAATTGCTCATGTGAAAGGTTGTAAGTCAGTACATAGGGGATTCCAGTCCCTGTGAGGACACAGGAATCACAGTGCAATTACAAGCAACCTTGAGTACCCTCGAGAATGTTGACTGTTTTGTGATCCGGTAAGATCACCCGTTCAGTGAAATTTGAATGAGCTGTTCTAATTATCATGCTGGCTGTGGCGTCCTGTGGCTGTGATGTGACACGGGTAATGGTTGATCGTCGTTTGTAACTCTCTCATTCCCCACTCGCGTGTGGCTCGATATGAGGCATATAAATGGCCACCTGTACTCTTGGAGATTCGTGACTAGACACTGGATTGCCAACTACTATAGTATCGGATTGTAGTAGTCATTGTACCTCAGGGTTCGCCGAACGCTTAACGCAAGCCTGGGATACTCGATTTGATATGAGTATGGCTTGTCATTCTCAAATGAACAAATTGAATGTCCCTGACAGAAGTGTCCCGTGTGAGACGATTGATGTCTGTGGCACATCAAATTGGTGTGCTTCGTCGCCATAATTTGCTATGTGATAGGAATTATCACCCCAGCGTTCGGGGTGTACTACTCAAAGCCTTTTGAGGGCATACATGTACATCTCCGGTACCTTGAATGATAGATGGAGATGGACACATAATCTGGCTTGAGTCATTCGAGAGGTGACCAATAAATCAAGTAGATCTAAGGCTGCTTGAATGAGTTCTGAACCTATTGAGAAGTTGTATAAACAGGGCGTTGGCCTTAGGAACTTCGAATCGGTAGTAGGCCTTCGCTGAGTGTAATACTCTGAGGGGGCCTTGTTGAGAATGGAAAATTTTACAGACCAAATTCTTGACACTCCGGTGACACGGAGATATCGGTCAGACTTGGTCTTGCTATGAATAAGCTCGAGCTATCGCGAGAGCTTAGTGGCAATTTTGATGAATCCCACACGTCAAGTCTGGGGAAGCGTTGACAATTCCTCAACCGACTGAATCCAGGATCGACGGTAACCTTTACTAACTCGAGGAATCGAGAGAGTTGATGGTTTGAAAATTCCGAGAAGCTTAGTCGTAGCTGGGTCACGATATTGTCTTTATAGAACACTAAGGGTGAACCTGAGTTCACTTAGGAAATATTAAGATCGTGTGACGCGCAAACACCCTGCCATGTTCAAGGATTCTAATGTAGTGGATAACTTGAACTGAATTCCGGGACGGAATTCTCTTAACGGGGGGAGAATGTGATATCCGGCAAAAATCGAAGCGTTCCCGTACGTAAATAGTATATGTAATTAACTATTCTAAGCATGAATTAATATCAATTAAGTATAATTGAGTATTAAAAAAATATCGGAGTCCAATAGATGGCATAGGAATGCCTTAGTTTAATTAGAAATGCGAAGGAATTGCATAAGAATAAACTAGTCCGAAACGGACGTTGGTGATTACCCGGTAATAATTAAATAACCGAAAATGATCCCGAATGCTCGGGATATAAATTAAAGGGTATTTTTATGAAATATAAAGTGTTTTGGAACCCCAAAACTATATGTGAAAACTCCAAATTAAAATCTCCCGGTAGCGAATAAAGTTCGCGTGTCGCACTCGATGTGCATAAAATATATAATTTCACCTGGTAAGAGCCTAAATAACTTATCAATACTTAAACTAGACTATGTTTAAAGATAATTGGAGGACAATTATATGTCCAGAATAGCTCGTAACGAAAGTGCGAAAAAACCCGAAAACGCTAACCAAAAGTATTGAATCCTAACTAGTCTTTATGGGATATTTTGGCGTTGTTGTGGGCCCCACGAAAGGCCATTATGGCCAGCCCTAGTAGCCACCCTAAGCCAACATCTTTGCCTCCAAAGCACATGCATAATTATGTTGTCCATGCATGCTTAGATTATTATAATCTTAGGATTTCATCACATGGGTAACTTTGGGGCTACATAAACAATCAAACTTCTCATAATATCTTCACATAAAAGAAAAGAGCACCTCTTCTCTCCCACTACAAACTTACGACACACACACCACCACCATTATTTTTGATTTTTTTTCTTTGATCAACACTCCAAATCATATCCATTTAAACCCATATTCAAGTGTGTTCAAGTGTTGGGAGCTTAACCCTTGGAAGGCACACTTAAACCCCATCATAATCTTGTATTTTTGTGACTTCCCTAGCCTTGTGCTAGTTGTAATTTTCTTAAAACTCATCTTGTTTAAGTTTTATTTATTTATGTGCTTAACTTGCAAATTGTTTTTGGGTGCTTTTAACAAAAGTTTTAAACAAGGTTTTTTGTGTTTTCTAAAAATAAAATGAAATTTTTACAAAGATGGACGTAAACATAAGTTTTAGGATAGTTGGTGATGTTATTTTGTTACAAAAATATTGTACGTTCTAGTATTTTTAGAAGTTGTTTTGGATGAAAAACATAAAGGAAAACTTAATACACCTAAAAATGGCTTTGATCATCATATTATGACTAATGAAACCACTTAAATATGAAATATTTGTAACAAAATCACAAAAATAAAGTAGTAGACTTTAAAAATACAAGTATGAACAAATGGACTCCAAGACTTAAATCAAACATGTTAGTAGACTTAAAATGACCATATGTGCCTAATGAAAGTGTTGAATGGTGAAAATAACACTTATTGTAAATTTTGACATGTTAAAGTTTACTAGTGTTAGTAGAAATTGTCATTTTTATAAGTCTTGGGAATAATATTTAACTTTTGTAAAGTTAGAGGTTTGAAAAGTAACTTTGGTAAGTCCATGGAAGAAAATGTGATTTTGGAAACTTCATGTTGAAAAATGTAACTTTGGAAAGTAAAAGGTTAAGAATGAAAAGTTAGATTCTAAAAGGGGTACTTTTCTAAAAGTGAGGAAACTTACATAAATATTTTATTTTGTAAGAATAATATTTTTATTAAAAGTATTTTATAAAAATATAAAGAGTTAATTGCCAATTTAGTCCCTGATGTTTGTCAAAAATTGCCACTTTCATCCAAAACTTTTTTTTGGTCAATTTAGTCCCTATGGTTTCATTTTATTGTCATTTTAGTCCCTGTGAACTAACAAGATTTGGATGAAAGTGGCAATTTTTAACAAACCTGAGGGACTAAAATGACAAAAAAATGAAACCATAGGGACTAAATTGACAAAAAAAAAGATTTGGATGAAAGTGGCAATTTTTGACAAACCTCAAGGACTAAATTGGCAATTAACTCAAATATAAATTTACCATAAGTGATAGAAAATATATACACTGACATTTTTGCAAGAAAAATGGTAAAGTAAATAACTTGGGATGTTTTATATAAAAATGAGCATTTTTATATTTATAGGGATGTAAAAGTGTTGTAAGAATTTTTAGGAATAAAACATCCAAGTTAATCTATTTTTCTATATATATATATATATATATATATATATATATTCAAAAGTAGCAAAATGCGTAAAACGGCAAGAAGTATGATTTCCTACAAAATACATATATAAGTTAAGAATTCGGGGAAGTGGACGTATGTTAACGCGACGAGCTATCTGACAAAGTGTAAAACGAACAAAGTATAAATCGTACAAAAAGTAAATCGGACGGATAAGTATACAAGTATAACTTCCTACAAGATACGAGTATACGTTATTGCAGCGATTACGGATTAATTATTCCAAGTAAGAAAATATGTATATGTTTTGCGAACAAAATATATGTAAGGATGATAAAGGGTGAAAATATACATAAACACTTTCCTAAGTGTTGGAAGTAAATTGGGAGAATTTGTAAGAAATAAAATAAGATAAGTATGTTATTATAACTCTATGTATACTTATGGGAAAAATAAATACTTAACATGAAATGAATCTCGCTCGACAAGACATTTATATATTTATTTTTATGGGGAAAGAAATATATAATGAAAGTGAGTCGAGTCGGAAGATATGATGGAATATTAATACAAGTTAGTAAATACATATTGATAAACGTGTTTAAAGATCATGACGTGTAAGGAAACGGACAATGATCGAGGTTCGCGATGACGAAACCAACTAACTTGGTAATTAATACCAACGGTTATATTATAAGGTTAAGTGAAACTTGTAACAGGATAAATCACCACCAACGGACCTAAGACTAGGGTATATTCCTAATTAAACCAAATATGTAAACGTGGTGTCGGGAGTTGGTGAAAGACAACTTGCTAGTAAGACACGCACTCTGAGACCAGTGCCTTATTAAATTAGGACACGTGTAGGTGGTCTCACATTGGACTTGGCAAAGACTATTTTCTGACCTCGTGACACGCTTGAGGTGGGTTTCACGGCCCCTTTTCTGTTTTAATGTTTTTTAAACTTGGGGGAAAGATATGTTTGTTAAAAATGTGCAGTAACTCGTAAGTAAGAAAGAAAAGGTAATATGATGGGTCCATGGGCAACGGTATAAAGTCACATGGGACGTTCAGTCTCCGCAATTCACTTTAACCATTTATACAAAGGGATGTAGCCGTAGATGTCACACCCTCAAATTTCCACATGCGGGGTTTTACCGCGAGGCGCGTGACACATCAGGATCCAAGGCAACGGTCACAATAAACGACAACTAAATGTAAGAAAATACGTAAGACATTCCATGCAACAACCAAAACATTATGCTTTGAGCCATAAACCAGCAGCAGAAGCATTTCTTGTTTACAACCAAAAGACATATTACAGTTTACAAAACATTGCTTAATATGCAACAAGACTTCTAGACACCGTCCAAGACTCCGTGCGCCTAGTCCATTAACCGCTACTTTAGTGACCTGAGAAAACATGCCAAAAGTGTCAACATATAATGCTGGTGAGTTCACAGGTTTTTCCTTTTTCAACAACCGTTTCATTAATCCTTTTAAAAACTGTTACCGTTATCGTTACTGTTATTGTTACTGTTCATACTATGCTTGTTCGTACGCTAGCTGGACGTCAAGTGTGTTACTCATACGGGCGAAACCATTGCTGACTGTGTGATACACTTGTTTACAGACTTCCTCATCTTCGGTAAGCCTAGTGTGATTGAGACAATATGCACCCGCCCGGCCTCCAGCCGTCGAATGGGGTTTGTCAGGCCCAATAGCGCTATCCACATTTCCCCGCTACATCCCCGTATTAGTGGTTTCTAAGGGACTTAGATGAACCGTATAGTAATAAAGTGTGAGCCATAGTATAACATGAAAACGTGTGTTTATAATGTATAACATGTAAATGTGTGATCAAAATGTATAAGCATGTTTCTCACCCCGAAAACAAAACTAGTAAAGTGTGGGGCCGTGAACTCACCTTAGATCGCGTTACTTGAAAACAGTTAAATCAGTATGCTATGATAGCCCCAAATAGCGGCGACCTATCATAAGATGTATGTAAGTACCCGGACTAATAACCCGTAGGTTAACTAGTCCCCAAATGTCCAGACCATAACCATAAACGTTTGAAAACACCTTTGACTGTTAAACCGACCGTACCAGACAAGACTCGACATCCCATTGGTGACCCGACATCTCACGTGTTAGACAAATACAAGACATCATGCAACATATGCAATTAAACACTTAATACGCGCAAGAGTTCACCTAGTCTAGCATAATGTTCAATTAACGCATAAACAAGTCCGAACATGTCTTACTAAGTCATTGGCTGTATCTCGGGGTTCCTATCATGTTCCTAGGTGTCAAATCATGTTCCGGGATGTCAAAATACGCTTACGACAGCAGTACACGCGATTAGGAAACTTACATGCAATTAGGAAAATTCAACTGGTGAATAGAGGAGGTCAAACTGGCGAGTAGGATACTATTCGCCTGATGTATCAGGCGAATAGACTGTAATCGCCTGATACATCAGGCGAGTAGAGTCCTATTCACCCCTAACACTGCTGTTGCGCGTTTTCGCGCGTTAAACCCTTCAAATCAGATCCGAAACATGTAAAAACACCCAATATCAAAACTAAACTATTAGCCAACCCATTCCAAGCAAAAACCCCCAATTTATCTCTGCTCTAACGGCCTCGGTGTGATTATTTCCTAAAATGGCAAATTACTAGAATTCATTAACTATGAAATCTTTCCTTATGTAGTAAAGATCAGATTACACCCCCCTACAACTTGCAATTCATCATCCCTATGTTATAACATCATTCTAGCATGATTCCTAACCATAAACAAGCAATGAATCATTTCATAACATCCTAATTCTTCAAGAATCACCCAAATGGGTCAAAATGCATACTTTCATCTAAACACTATAACAATAGTTTAAACTCATAGATAAGCATCCTAACAACTCCTACACATCAGAAGTACATCAAATTCATGGAAACATTCATGTTATAATCACTAAAAATCATCATATGCATCAATACTCCACATATAGCAAGTATTTATGGTGTAGACTTGTTTTAGAACTCATTTCCAAGGTTTTTAAAGACACATTCTTAGCAAAACAAGGTCTGGACTTTTGGGGAACCAAAACAATAACATTACAAAGGTTTGGGATGAAGAACACACCTTGGATTTTATCAAAGAAAGGTGTGTAAGCTTGGAAATGGTGAGTTTTGAAGCAAAACAAGATCCAGAGGTGTTTCAAGGTGTGTGGGAGGCTTAGGATCAGTTAGGGTTGCACAAATGGTGTTTGGGGAGTCAAGGGTTGTATTTATAGGTGTTTTGACTCGTGCACATCAGATCAGGCGAGTAGAAAAGCAGTTCAGGCGATTAGAGCTTCTAATCGCCTATATACTGGTGATTAGAAGCTCTAATCGCCAGTAAGTCCTCCTATTCGCCTATATAAGTGGCGATTAGGAGCCCTCCTGGTTCCTAATCGCCAGTATGGTTCCAGGATGGGTTTTTGGCGCGTTAAACACTATTTTAACACATATAAACACGTATTCACATACCGACAAGTCACATAATGATTACAAACACATAATGCACGATAACTAACACGTTTACATCCGTTCACCAATTCCCGGGACTCGAGACTCGCGTGTGTGGGTTAAACCCGGTGATTCCACGAATCACCAATCCTTGTACACATGGTTATGGACCGACTCCCGATGATCCCGCGAATCATCGTAACGACTCCCGATGATTCCCAGTGGTGGTCACGGTGGTGATGACGATAATTGGGAACCGAGCGGTGTGTGTTTCAGGCAATGTTTTGGGTGATGTTGGGTTTAGGTCTCGATTATTGCTTGTTTCCTTTTCGGGTCAAGTTATTTCGTGCAGACAGTGTTGCAGAAGGCGCTAGGCGCTAGGCGGGCGGTGAGGTCCAGCCTAGGGACTAGTCGGGACTAGGCGAAATTAGGCGGAATTAGGCGTTTTGGTATTTTTATATATATTTTTTATATATATACACACAAATGTAGGTGTTTTCTGAAAATATGTTAAGACCAAAGGGTTAAATCTTTAAATACATAAACTTATTTTTAGCTTTTATGTATAACATTACAAATTAGAAGAACTAAACGTAAACTAATGAAAGTTTGGGGGGTTAAATATTAAATATCTATACCTAAATAAACCCTAAAAGATTTGTACAACATAACAGCCGCTATTCTGCTTCTTCTTCTTCCTAGCTCCTTTCACTAACCCTAATTTCTTTCCTCTCCATCATCATACGCCATTTCGGAACTCCTTCCTCTTCGTTATGGACTCCAATTACTGCAAACCAGGTATGTCTCCATCACTTTTCTACCTTAGAATTTGTGGAAATTAAAAAATCAAATTAAAAAAACCACCGCCTAGGCCCGCCTAGTGGCCGCCTGATGGCCAAAAGGCCTAGTTTTCCGACTAGGGCTTTATTCCTACATTTGTTCCCGACTAGCGCCTAAGCGACCGCCTAGAGTGACTTTTACAACACTGCGTGCAGATCAAGTTTTCAGGACACAGTTTAATCGCGATTAAACATTCAGGATCTAGTCAACTTTAGTGAAACTAAACCAAGTATTATCGTTTTGTTAAGTTATACACTGTTTAGGACGAGTATTCGTTCAATATGAGTCTAGGTAGTTGGATAAGCTATCTTTACAGCGAACAAATAAAGTGAATCCGTTTTGCATTAGAATTTAAGACATCCTTTACTTGTAATAGAACACACGAGTTCAATTAATCTGAGTTCATGCCTTGTTTGCTAGTACTTTCGCAATGAATTCCCTGTGAGTATAGTTTCCCCTTTTTGTTTTCACACTTTTAGGGTGATTCATGTGCACTTATTTACTCATTCACTTAACTATGTTTAAATGCAATATTCACCAATGCAATTCCTGTATGTGCCTTACGTGTTTGCCTTATGTTTATTCGTGTGTACTTATGCGTTGTCGAATTCATTAACTCATGTTGAGCCGAACATAATAATGAATAGTACTATGATTTAGATCCCTTGTTTGACTACTTTTGAGAGAGCCTTGGTCATTGTTATGTGATTCTTGACACTTAAATTTTTTTATTCTTGATTCTTACAGCTTTGATTTTGAACATTTGTATAACTTAGTTACATAATAGCAAATAATATAGCACATGAATTGCAAGCACTTTTGAATCTATTATATACGTATGCTAGGCCAGATCATGAGTGAAATCTCATGATCGGGTCGACTAGGCCAGATCATGAGTGAATAGAAAATCGAAAATGCACATAGCAGTTCCAGCTGAAATACTTGGAATAATTCTACCACTTCTACTAGGAGTAGCCTTTTTAGTGCTAGCTGAACGTAAAGTAATGGCTTTTAACATGGTATGTGATAAACATATCTCTAAATAAATAAAAACGATAAAACAAACCACCGGATTTTCAGATAATATTCTTTTAGTGCACCCGAGACCTTCTTCTTCTCCAAAACTCTTCTGCTTTTTTTTTAGAACAGCTGTCGAAAGTTTGCTTCTGGCCCTCTTCTGTTCTTGTGTGCCTACCCCAAAAAATAAATTGCGGCCGCCCTCTTTCTTAAACACAATGCGTCTTGCTTTATTCCTTTCTCTCCAAGAAATAAATCTTTTTCTTGTTTTGGGCTTCGGGCCCGTGAATACAAGTCAAATTTTTTTGGTTTTTATTTTTTTTTCTTTTAATATTATTATTATACTATTATTTATTATTATTATATCATACTATTAATATATATATATATATATATATATATATATATATATATATATATAGCATTCTAGCTCCGTGCTCTCGACTCGGGTGTTCTTGACTTAACCAAAGTTGCTCGTTTACGCTCCAACAAAATAATAAAAATGAGCACTAAGAGTACCAAAAACTAATAAAAACTATACAATGATAAAAATAGACAAACAAACAAATACATGCCTAAAACTACTAAAAACTATATACAAAAGACTCAATTATAACTCAAAATACATAGAAGAATAGATGTGTTTTACGACACATCAGTATGCTCACCAATACAATTTATTTGTATTGACAAAAACAATTTTGTATATGTATCAAGTTGATTTTAAAACGCATTCTTTAATCCTTTGGATTAATATTTGGATTTTGAAATCATTATACCTCAGTTTAGACTTGTTAGCTTGTTGCTTTAGAATCATTGTACCATTTATATTTCATCTCAATGTAATAAATTATTCAATTCAATGTATCAATAATTACACTTTAGTACCGTGAGCCATTAAACAATTGTCACTATCATGCACTTCGATGATTCCGCCATCGGTTGGGGTGTTACAGTAAGAAATTGTGATGGGAACGAGGGTTAAGGTGAACCATGATCAGTGATAAATGATGTACTGGTTTTAGTAGTTAAAATATATTTCAATGGCGTTAAAAATTAATATTTTGTGACCAAATAAAAAGTTGGGTTTTTACTAAAATACGATCTACTATTAAATTTATATAAAACGATAAATGCTTATTCAACTAAAACCTACACATTAGGCAAGTGAACCTATCGTGTATAGTTAAGTCTTTTATGCAAGTACCAAGTATCGAGCCTAAATACATGGCTCTTACTCTCAATTTTATGTTACTAAATCATCATCATCATCATCATACTCAGTTAATCCCACCAATAGCAAAAGCCAAGGTAGGGTCTGAGGAGGGTAAGACGTAGACAGCCTTACCTCTACCCTATCGGAATAGAGAGGCTGCTTCCAGTGAGACTCCCGGCTCAATAGTGGTTTTGTATCAAGCCTTAGACAATAAGGCACATAACACTTAGCAATCGGGACAAACCCGATTGGTGCATGTACCCCCCTTGTCTTTTGGCTATCAACGTCACCACCTGATGCATGATTAACCTTCCGTCATTTTTAACGTTATTTTCACGAAACTAGTAAAAAATAATGTTAAAATTAGTGCAACTTTACTTTTGCCCCCCGAGGGCGCCACACATATATACATTATATGCGCACAGCCGTGAGCGGGGCGTGTTTATGTTACTAAATATAAGTTTAAAATGCTAAAAAAGTAAGGGGGTTAATTAATCCTTAGAGAATTTTAAATATCAAACAATAGTGTCACTTCAGGATTAGTGTTCACTTGGGATAAAAATTTTAGTAAATTAGTAGCTAAGTGTTGTGCTTAAAAATTAAGTTTTTCCCCACAATTTCTAGATGATTTATGTTTTTGAGGTTAATATGAAGGTCTTCCGTCCCGGTAAACTCACTTCTCAACCGTGAGGGACATATTACCCAAAGATGTGGTACATCACCTATGAGGAATGCATCGCCCTAAAGCTTAGATGTTTCCATCCATCTACCCATTTATTTTTATGAATGACTTTCTAAAAGCCGTAGAAATTAGCAAGACACCATTTCACATGACAAAGCCCCTTATCTCCTTCCGAATGTGTTCATCATTTACTTCAATTAATTAACTTACCAAATAGTGATTAATGTTTATTAAATG
This sequence comes from Ambrosia x helenae, assembly GCA_030844895.1. NCBI lineage: Eukaryota > Viridiplantae > Streptophyta > Magnoliopsida > Asterales > Asteraceae > Ambrosia > Ambrosia x helenae. The sequence continues at coordinate 34,122,827 of CM061229.1, forward strand.
TGTCGCAATGTAGTAATAGAAAGTGCATAAACACCGTCCTCTTCCTAATGTGAGTTCACCAATCCTTGGTTTGCGTCAAGCTAACATAGAGAACATGCAAGCAAGGTCGTGAAACCCAGGTTTGGCTAGTACAGAGATCAAGGATATAGACAGTACCGACCTCTAGTAAAGATTAATGGAGTAGGATCCACCTATAGGTGCATGAGTGTTTACACACCATGGGTACACCTATAGGCTTTGTTTTTTCTATTAAACTTTTACTTAAGTGAAGTTTGATAGAAGAGGATCAATCGCTAACTGTGTATGTTTCCAGTCCATAATGGATTGATCTCTACACGTAGAGTAGCAGTTAGTTTACAATTGCATGGGTTTTACACACCACGGGTAAACTCATAAGTCCCTCCACTTTCTGTCAAGAATACTAACAAGAACAAAGAATAAGTTGGTTTATTATTTAGTTCATCAACAAAAGAAGGAGTAGAAAGAATTATCAAGAACATAAACACCACTTCAACTAAAACTAAACTATATAAATCATACCAAGTTCATCTTCACTCGTGTGATTCCTGTCAGACATACCAGTCTATATGCTTGAATGACAGTTTGGTCAAATTTTAAGAATTTCATGCTGATTTTATCTGTTTTCGCATATTTCAATGATTCTAATGTGTTTTATGTGTTTAAGTGATGGTGCACTTAGCACCATGTGATAAACATAATATTTTTGCTCATTTGGATCCGAATTTACAGATATTATCAACTTTTTAAGGCGATCCAGGAGTTCTATGCTATATTTACTCAGTAAGACGCGTATCTAAGTCATCAACAACTATTTTGGACGTCAACAACTCTGGATTGAAACAGGAACCCGATAGCAATTGTTGGAAAGATATTGGATCATGAAGTCATAATTACCGAGCAGAACATCCGTGAAGCAATTCATTTTAATGACCAGCCAACAGATTCAATAGAGTTTGATGTCAATCGTGTTTGAGGTTTATTCATTAGTCTGAAGTATGATGGAAACGTTACTGAATCCATGCTATTGAAGTTGAACTTGTGTCATACTTACCGTTACTTGACGCATGTGTTAATTCACTATCTTTGACCAACGAAGAAAAAATTTGATACTTCTAGAGAGACGTTATCTTTAGCGATGGTAACCATGAACTTGAATAAGCCATTTAATTTCTAAGTCATGACATTTCGTTGTTTAAAGGAGAATGTGACCACTAAATTCAAGAAGAACAAATTAATCATGATTCCATTATTCCTGCAGATGATATTTAATGCACATCGGCTGGATCTTCCTAAGGCAAAAATTGATGCAATCAAGCTTAAACATATGAATGATGTTACTTTGAGCAGAATGAAGATCTACAGGCTTAGAGATGAAGATCGTTCAACAAAAGAATGATTGGACATACTGTGAATGAAAATTATTAGGCTCAAGAAGATGATCACTGGATTCATCCTGATAGTGATTCTGAAATAGAAGAAAACGATGATCCTAAGATGGTGAAAGGGGATGATTAGTGTGGAGATCACCAAAGTGGTCGAGGACCTCAGGGTGATTTACCTAGACCCTTAACGACCTGTTCACAACCATTTGTTGAACCATCTGTTACTACACCTGCTACAACTGAGCCTATATCAACTGAATCTATTTCTGGTGAACCAACGTCTTCTGCTCCAATTATTACTTCTACTAAATCCGGTTCTTCAAGTGCTCGTAAAGAAGATCGCTGTAAAGTTATTGAGTCTATAGTTGAATTTGTGAGCCAGGAGGATGTACCAGTTATAGAACCGATTCAAGAAGAAGAAGAAAATGATGAAGATATTGAAGAAAGAAACGATAATAACCCTATAGAAATTACTAAGTCTGTACTGAAGGAAAGCATGACATTAGAAGATGAAATACAGCAATGCGATCTTGCGACCCTACAAGAACGTGCTGATTGCCGACAACTGAGACCTGAAGAAGTTGATATGGATTTTGCAATTGATCTGGGTGAACTAGCTAAAGAACTCGAAGGCGTTGCTTATTCCAAGAAGAGATCAAAGCAAGATACTCATTCGAAAAAGAAGAATCAACCTACAACGAAGAATTAAAATCAATTGGAAACCGACTTCACATCAAGATTCAAGCCTCCAAAACAAAACACTAACCAAGTCAAAGAAAACTACAACAACAACCAAAGCAACAACCACTAAAATGAAAATAACCACTTCCATGGCTGCCACCACATCTATCAATGCTAGAACTGCAATCTTCACTAAATCTATTTCTGCTACAACTTCTACAGTCACTTCAAGTAAAGCAACATCATCAGTCGATAAAGAACTCAAAGATTTACTTCTGAGCTTGGACTTCTTGTGATTTCTCAGTCATTACCACAGGTAAGCATTACCTTCATGCTATCTATCACTCCTATGCCAACAACATAAGGTGAATCATCATTTCAAGCTCATATCAACAACCTTGTGAGTATGCTGCATAGAACTTAGCAAATCAGTAGAAGATATCATGAATTCGTGGCAGTCTTAAACCAAACCAGGGCTTTTAACACGAGATTGGAAGCCACTGTTAGAGAAGGTGTGTTGAAATTGAACGAAAATGATAAAGATATTCGTCTGTTGACCCAGTCTTAGGAAGAAACAGAGAATTATCTAGCCATTGTTGAATATGATAATCAAAAGTTGAAAAGACACGTTGAACGTCTGAGAAACAAATACAAGCTTCTAACTGCCGGTGATGGTCATGTAGATGGAGATGATTGTGAGGATGATGAATGAGATGATCATGAAACTAAACATAAAAGAGAGGGTGATGATGAAGTAGGTGATGAAGGTGATGGTGCAAGTACTTATGGCACTGGTGGATCTCTATGGAGAGAGAAGAGCAGAAAACAATCTCATGAGCAAGGCAGTGAACCCGAAGGTGGAGCATCCACTCAGGGGGAGCTTTTAGACATGCAAACAACCTTGGCACAACACATGAAGGAAAGGTTCATACCGATTGAATTTACTGCTTCTTTCATGGATATATTCTTTAGTAATGATTTTGGCAAATGCATTACATATCCATAAACGGTCAATGAAGACTTAGAAGAAAGGGAAATTCCTTTAGAGCCTTTTCCAAGTGAGGTTGTGGCAAAAATGTTCAATCTTAAGCCTGAGGAAGTGCATAATTATTTTCCCAAATAGTCAATTAAAGACTTACATGAAGATAAGCAGTATGATGATGTGGAGATTGAAGACATCACTTCTAAAGAGTACCCAGAATATTGTGTCAATGGCAACAAGGTAGGAGGGTTGATAGAATATGATATTTAGAGGTCCGAAGAGTTTATCCAGTCTATCTCTGAGCCAATTCCTGATGAAATTATGGAAAAGGCTCAAGCAAAGAAAGAAATGTTTGATAAGTAGTTTACAAAGGTGAAAGATTATTTTAAGATTACCTTAGAGCCTCAAGCTAAATCTTAAAAGATTAAGACAAGCTATCAAAAAGAAAGGGTAATCCGATGGATGTATATTCATGAATTGAAGTATGTAGAAGTGATAATGGGAGACATGTATTCAGTACTTCATGTATATTCAAGATATATGTCGGCTGGACATGTTGAATAACGACAAAAGCTCACATTATCAACATTTTGCACAGTAGCTATAGTTAGAGAGTCGTTATGGTTGGAGATACATGAAGCCACAATATCCTAAAAGCTATAAGATAAAAAAGCTGCATCCAACTTGTGACACCTCGGGTAAATCTCTCTCTTGGTTTCTATCTTTTGTCTGTTTCTTTTGTTATTCCTTTTGGTACTTGTGCAATTTTCGGGACGAAAATTCTTTTAACGTGGGGATGATGTGACACCCGGCAAATTCTGGTTAACAACGTTGTCTAGATTAAAGTCTACCTTAGTGAGTCACGCGTATATTATACTTAACTAGGGTTAGCTAGATAGCTAGATAGAACATACGTGCATTGTTGTGAGTTAATATGTGATTACATGATTAGTGAACCTCGGACGTTGGTGAATAATAAACTTATGTGTCTCGGTGATATCTGACAAACTTATGTGAAAACCATACGTGATTATGTGAACCTAAACCGAACACGTTAATAAAAATCATTAAAAGTGGAGCATGAGGTTGATTAGCGTCTTAACGCATGGGGTTACACTTGTTACGGTCCGAAATAACGAAAACGTCAAAGGATAACGCGTCGGGTGATGAAACGAGACACGAACGAGGGCCTCGGGCCTGTGAGCGGCCGCTCACAGGGCCCGAGCGGCCGCTCGCTCATGTCTGACGGGTTTAAACCGCCTTAAACTCTTATTTAAGCATCCTTAACCCCCATGCAACCCCTAAACTCAACCCTAATCGCCCCCTTTCTGCCCCACACGAATTATTAACCCTAAACCACCTGCTAAAGCTCAAGAACATCAATCGGGAAGCTTGGAGAGCGTTCGGTTGGTTGTTTTGGAGTGTTTGTGGTATAATCTTCATTCCCTTATGTTTTAATCTTCTTTAAATTGTTTTAGAACATCAAAACCTTGTTTGTCCAGGTCTGAAAGTATTTTATAAAAGTTAAAACATGATGATTACGAAGATTAAAAGGGTCAAGCACATTGTTATATAATGAATGTTATATGTTTTGCATGATTATGCATGTTCTTGATGTTTTAGACTTCTAGGGTTTGTGAATAATGATGTTTGTGATGTATAATTAGGGTTTTGATCAGATGTGGTTCTTACTAATGTTGTATGATGATTATTAGGTGTTATTGATTGATAATATGCAACTAGGGTTTGATATAATTGATAATATTGCATGATTAGAATCTGTACAGATTCTGAATGTCGAATTGTAGGGCCTGTTTCGTGGCTTGAAAATAATTGGTTTGATCGATTCTTTACATAAATAGATTGTACATAGTCTTAGCTTTTTAGAATGGACAAAATCATCTGATTTGGATGTCGTTTGATATGTTTTTGGAATTTTCATTTAAAATAGGTCAGGTCAGAATTTCGGGTATCAAACTGAGTCAACTTTGAAACATCATAAATCAAGTTTTATAAAGAGTTGGGTTGTGAAATTTTTACAGAAGGTTAATATTGTAGTACTATGAGTTTTCCAAGTGGATTCATCCCGTTTGGATGAATACACCATTTTTGGGAATTTATCTACCAAACTGACCTGTTAGGAAGGTTTTCTGAACATAGATGTATTAGACGAATTTTAATTATTTTTGTGTTTGGATTTAAGACAAAACGAAAATAGGTATTGTTAAGTGAATCCCAAAGAAAATTCAGTAAAAATTTGGGAGGTTAACTCACTGATTTGCTATTTTAAATAAATTCGTTTTGATGGCGCACAATCTGTCCTGAAAACACATATTGTGTATTATGTGCTTATGTGATTAATTGAGGTCTTAGGTGGTATGGAATTGACATGTAACTGAAGTACACTTGTCTGAGACACATACGGAATGTAGAAACTAATTGTAACCAACGTATTCACCAACGGGTCCGTAGGATTTACTTATGCATGTAGAATCACTAGGTGTCACTTACACGCTTTTGAACATTTAAAACGCCTTGGACAAACGAGTTATATGGTGTAATGATATTACGCCTATACTCACTTAATGACACTGTTATTAGGGTGTCGGTAGCATATATTACTTGCTGTTCGGATTCCTTGCTTGCACGTTAAGGTGAGTTTACGGCCCCTCTTTTAACTGGTTTCACTTTTTGGGGGAGAAAACATGTGTTAAACTTATGTTTTGGTAACAACTGTCATACTATGGGTTTCTATGGTTTACTATACGATCTCTGGAAGTCCCGGGGAAACCATGAATGTGCGGGTTAGCACAACGGGGAAATGTGAATAGATCTATTGGGAGTAACCAACCCCGCTCGTCGGCTTGGAGGGCCGGGCGAGTGCATATTGTCTCAAACAGGAACAGGTTTACTATTCGGGCACAACATCTGGTTTACGAGTTAGTAATGGTTTCCCAATCGTAGATGTAACAAAACATACGCCTAGCTAGCGTACTTTGGTTTACAAATTGATATAGTATGGACAGGTTGAACTTGGTACTTTAATTACAAACCTGTGAACTCACCAGCATTTTTGTGCTGACGTAACTCTTACATGTTTTCTCAGGTCGCTAAGGTAGCACTACGGAACTAGGGCGCACGCGTCTGCACGGCGTCTAGTTAGGGTTGCATGGTTTTCAAACATTGAATAATTTGGTTTACTTTTGGATTATGTTTTGAGAATAAGCTTCCGCTGTATTTGGGGATTTTAAACTATGTTTTCGAAATTGCATATGTTCATTTAGATGTGTTTACTGTGATCGTTGACTTAGATCCTGGTTTGTCATGCGCCTCGCGGTAAAACTCCGCAAGTGGATTTTGAGGGTGTGACAGATTGGTATCAGAGCCAATGGTTATAGTGAACTAGGACTGCATGTAGAGTCTAGTCTATAGCCGAGTCGCACACACTAGACGATCATATAGTACTAAACATTATGGTGGGTTACGTATGGGCTTGTCGGGGTGTCTCTAAATCATCTGACCTTCATATGTTACATCATCCGTTCTATCTTAGGTCGGGTTACTTGCTCTCTAGGCAGTGTGGTATATTGGGGTAAATCGTGTACTCTTGAGATTTGTCCAAGGCTCGGACATCTCCCTTTCATACTCCAATAGAAACACTTGCCATAAACTACCGTAGCACTACGGTGTATAGCTAAGAGTCTATGTTCGGTGATTTGAACTTTGAACTAGGAGAACACTTGGAGGACCATGTAGAGCGGTTTATCATTTTGGGTGCATACAAAATCATAAACCGAAATGCATGAAAGCCCTAGTGAGCTCTGGGTTTGAATGGATAGTCCTGGGTTGGATCTAGCTTTGATCTTGTGAACGCTAGTGGTTACCATTAGCTGTGAAACTGAAATTTTCTCGTTCTTTCTGTCAGAATCATGTCTGGAGTACGAGGAGGACGTGGAGCTGGCCGCGCTGGTGGGCGTGGTGGTGGTGCTGGTCGTGGAGGTGTAAACCTATCACAGGAAGATCTGAACAACTTACTGCAAGCTGCCTTTCAGTTAGGGCACAATGGTGGTGGTAAGTTGATTTATCCACTTTTGCCTCATTAGTGAACCTTGTTTACATCCTTCGTGGTTTCTCATGCGTTTCATTTCAGGTGGTCCTGTTAACCCACCCCCACCTATGTGTACCTACAAGATGTTTCGGGACTGTAAGCCCCAGGAATTCTCTGGCACTGAGGGTGCAGTGAGCTTGCTCAGGTGCTGGAAAAGGTGGAGTCAGTGTTTCTGATGTGCAACTGTCTCCCAGAGGATCGAGTCAAGTATGCTGCTGCGTTATTCCAGGATGTTGCTTTGACCTGGTGGAACAATATCACCCAGAATATGGGTATAGGGGAGGCTTATGCTATGCCTTGGGAAAATTTTGTTCAACTACTGAAGCGAGAGTACTGTCCAAGGGAAGAAGTTCAGAAGCTAGAGCATGAGGTGTGGAACCTCAAGATGACCGGGTCAAAGATTGAAAAGTATACGGTAAGGCGTAATGAGTTGGCAGTGCTGTGTCCTGATCTGCATGTGCCAGAATACAGGAGGATTGAACACTATATCTCGGGGCTAGTACCAGAGATCGCAGGGTTGGTGGCTGCGGGGAATCTTCCGACATACTCAGAGGTGGTCCGATCGGCTCACAGGATGACAAACTTGAAGGTGAATGAGGGTATCTTGCCTGCCAAGGGTTCGACTGTCAAGGCCCCGGAGAATAACAAGCGTAAATGGGATAATGAGGGGAAAGGATCTGTGCTAGCATCATCACAACAGGGTAAGAGGTTCGATAGCGGGGGTTCTTCTTTTTCTGGTACCAAACCGGGTGGTTATGCGGGGAGATTACCTAAGTGCAACAAATGTGGGCGTCATCATCAGGGGGACTGCGACCGTAATCGTTGCCATCGCTGCCAGCGACTTGGGCATTTTGCTAAAGATTGTCGGGCGACACTTCCATCGACCCAGGCCCCAATTACTAACTCGGCTCCTACTGCTCAAGGAAATACGGGGAAACAGGGTTGCTACAACTGTGGGGAGACTGGGCATTACAAGAAGGAGTGCCCGAAACTGAAGCAGGGCGGGGATGTGAGGGATAGAAACGGTAACGGGAACAACGGGGGCGGTGGCAGGAATGCACGTGCCTTCGTCATTGGAGCCGCAGAGGCTAGACAGGATCCTGACACAGTTACGGGTACATTCCTTCTCAATAATCGCTCCGTTAGTGTTTTATTTGATTCCGGTGCCGGTAAAAGTTTTATATCTATGGAAGTTAGTCGACTGCTAGATGTAGTACCCGAGCCATTAGAGGCTAAGTATGTAATTGAGTTGGCTGACGGTAAAAAGATTGAAGCTACTTGTATCCTTCGGGAGTGTCAACTAGAGTTGTCGGGTTTGTCGTTCCCCATCGACCTTATGCCGGTACCTTTGGGTAGTTTTGACGTTGTTGTAGGCATGGATTGGTTGTCTTTGTATCGCGCTGAGATCGTTTGTTACGACAAGATTATTCGAATTCCCCTCCCTGATGGAGAAATCCTTTCTGTGTACGGTATCAAGGGCTGTGCTCCGCTAAATCTCATCTCCAGCATGAAAGCCCTTAAGTATCTTCAAAAGGGTTATTCGGCCGTTTTGGCACTTTTATCTGTTTCCTCTACCGATGAGAAGAAGATCGACGATATTCCTGTTGTACGCGAGTTTCCTGATGTATTTCCCGATGACTTATCTGGTCTTCCTCCCCATCGTCAGGTTGAGTTCAGTATTGATCTTGTACCGGGGGCTGCTCCAATTGCTCGGGCCCCCTACCGTCTTGCACCTCCCGAGATGCAGGAATTGTCCAGTCAGTTACAGGAACTCTTGGACAAGGGTTTCAATAGACCAAGTTCTTCCCCTTGGGGAGCCCCGATTCTGTTCGTTAAGAAGAAGGATGGAAGTTTCCGATTGTGTGTGGATTACAGAGAATTGAACAAAGTGACCATCAAGAACCGTTATCCTCTTCCACGTATCGATGATCTATTCGACCAACTCCAGGGTTCTAGCTACTACTCTAAGATTGATTTGAGGTCCGGTTATCACCATTTGCGCGTAAGGGAAGCTGATGTTGCAAAGACTGCTTTTCGTACACGTTATGGCCATTTTGAGTTCTTGGTCATGCCTTTCGGTCTCACTAACGCACCGGCGGTTTTCATGGATTTGATGAACCGCGTTTGCAAACCATATCTTGACAAGTTCGTCATCGTGTTTATTGATGACATCCTGATTTACTCCAAGGACAAGACCGAACACGAGGAACACCTGCGTTTGGTGTTGGAACTTTTGCTACGGGAACAACTTTACGCTAAGTTCTCAAAGTGTGACTTTTGGTTACGCGAAGTTCAGTTCCTAGGACATGTGGTTAATGAACTAGGAATTCATGTCGATCCAGCTAAGATCAAAGTGATCAAGGACTGGGAAGCACCAAAGACGCCAACTGAGGTGCGGCAATTCCTAGGCCTTGCGGGCTATTATCGTCGTTTCATTAAGGGGTTCTCGAAGATCGCTCAACCCCTCACCACTCTTACTCAGAAGGATAGAAAATTCGCCTGGGGTGAACCACAAGAGTCAGCATTTCAAAAACTGAAGTCTAAACTTTGTTCTGCTCCTATTTTGTCCTTGCCTGAAGGCCCCGATGATTTCGTTGTTTACTGTGATGCTTCTATTCATGATCTCAGTTGCGTGTTGATGCAGCGCGAGAAAGTGATTGCGTATGCTTCTCGTCAACTCAAGGTGCACGAGAGGAACTACACCACCCATGACTTGGAGTTGGGTGCAATGGTTTTCGCGTTGAAAATTTGGAGACATTACTTGTACGGTACCAAATGCACCATCTACACCGATCACAAGAGTCTTCAACATATTTTCGACCAACAACATTTGAACATACGACAGCGTCGTTGGATTGAACTCCTGAACGACTATGATTGCGCCATTAAGTACCATCCTGGCAAGGCGAATGTAGTAGCAGACGCCTTGAGCAGGAAGGAATCAATTAATCCTCGTCGCGTTCGGGCGTTGCAGCTCACCATTCACTCCTCTCTACCTGACCAACTCTGTTCTGCTCAGTTAGAAGCTTTGAAGGAGGAAAACCTTAAAGCTGAGACTATGCACGGTGCCGACAAGCACCTCGAGCGAAGGCCTGATGGCCTGCACTACTTCGCAGAACGCATATGGGTTCCTTTATTTGGGGGACTTCGGGAGCTTGTTTTAGATGAGGCTCACAAGTCCCGGTATTCTATTCATCCTGGTTCGGATAAGATGTACCAAGATCTAAAGGTGCTTTACTGGTGGCCAAACATGAGGTCGGATATAGCCTCATACGTGAGCAAATGCTTGACCTGTGCTAAAGTCAAGGTAGAATACCAGAAACCATCGGGTCTCTTGCAACAACCTGAAATTCCGGAGTGGAAATGGGAACGGATTACAATGGATTTTGTCACGCAACTACCTAAGTCACCGAGCGGGAATGATAAGATATGGGTCATTGTTGATCGGTTGACGAAATCAGCCCATTTTCTCGCTATTAAGGAGACCGACACCATGGATCGTTTGGCTCGTCTTTATCTGAAGGAAGTTGTGTCTAAGCACGGGGTGCCGGTTTCTATTATTTCGGATCATGACTCCCACTTTACTTCTCACTTCTGGAAGTCTTTGCACAAGGCTTTGGGTACCCAGCTAGACATAAGTACAGCTTATCACCCACAGACTGACGGTCAGAGTGAACGCACGATTCAAACCTTAGAAGACATGCTGCGAGCATGTGCGATCGATTTTGGCAAAGGTTGGGAAGCTCACCTACCGTTAGTAGAATTCTCTTACATCAACAGTTACCACACGAGCATCAAGGCAGCTCCGTTCGAGGCACTGTACGGGCGGAAATGCCGGTCTCCTCTTTGTTGGGCTGAGGTGGGTGAGAGTCAACTCACTGGGCCTGAGCTAGTGTACGAAACTTCGGAAAAGATCGTACAGATTCGTAACCGGTTGGCAGCGGCACGGGATCGGCAAAAGAGTTATGCCGATCAGCGTCGCAAGCCATTGGAATTCCAAGTTGATGACAAAGTACTTCTGAAAGTTTCACCGTGGAAGGGCGTCATACGCTTTGGGAAGCGTGGCAAACTCAACCCTCGGTATGTCGGCCCATTTACAATCCTGGAACGGATTGGACCGGTGGCATATCGTCTTGATTTACCGACGGAGCTCGGCAACGTACATAACGTCTTCCATGTGTCCAACTTAAAGAAGTGTCTGGCTGACGAGTCTCTTATTGTTCCACTGGAAGAGATCAAGGTTGATGATCGTCTTCGGATTGTGGAGGAACCTGTTGAGATTCTTGATTACAAGATTCGTAGCCTACGTCATAGCAAGATTCGCATTGTTAAGGTTCGCTGGAACTCGAACCGGGGACCAGAGTACACTTAGGAACGGGAGGATCAGATGAAGTCTAAGTATCCTCATCTCTTTCCTAAGGAAGCGTTCGAATCGAGATATGTTACCACTGCAGCTGAATGAATCTCGGGCGAGATTCCTTTTTAACGTGGGGATGATGTGACAACTCGGGTAAATCTCTCTCTTGGTTTCTATCTTTTGTCTGTTTCTTTTGTTATTCCTTTTGGTACTTGTGCAATTTTCGGGACGAAAATTCTTTTAACGTGGGGATGATGTGACACCCGGCAAATTCTGGTTAACAACGTTGTCTAGATTAAAGTCTACCTTAGTGAGTCACGCGTATATTATACTTAACTAGGGTTAGCTAGATAGCTAGATAGAACATACGTGCATTGTTGTGAGTTAATATGTGATTACATGATTAGTGAACCTCGGACGTTGGTGAATAATAAACTTATGTGTCTCGGTGATATCTGACAAACTTATGTGAAAACCATACGTGATTATGTGAACCTAAACCGAACACGTTAATAAAAATCATTAAAAGTGGAGCATGAGGTTGATTAGGGTCTTAACGCATGGGGATACACTTGTTAGGGTCCGAAATAACGAAAACGTCAAAGGATAACGCGTCGGGTGATGAAACGAGACACGAACGAGGGCCTCGGGCCTGTGAGCGGCCGCTCACAGGGCCCGAGCGGCCGCTCGCTCATGTCTGACGGGTTTAAACCGCCTTAAACTCTTATTTAAGCATCCTTAACCCCCATGCAACCCCTAAACTCAACCCTAATCGCCCCCTTTCTGCCCCACACGAATTATTAACCCTAAACCACCTGCTAAAGCTCAAGAACATCAATCGGGAAGCTTGGAGAGCGTTCGGTTGGTTGTTTTGGAGTGTTTGTGGTATAATCTTCATTCCCCTATGTTTTAATCTTCTTTAAATTGTTTTAGAACATCAAAACCTTGTTTGTCCAGGTCTGAAAGTATTTTATAAAAGTTAAAACATGATGATTACGAAGATTAAAAGGGTCAAGCACATTGTTATATAATGAATGTTATATGTTTTGCATGATTATGCATGTTCTTGATGTTTTAGACTTCTAGGGTTTGTGAATAATGATGTTTGTGATGTATAATTAGGGTTTTGATCAGATGTGGTTCTTACTAATGTTGTATGATGATTATTAGGTGTTATTGATTGATAATATGCAACTAGGGTTTGATATAATTGATAATATTGCATGATTAGAATCTGGACAGATTCTGAATGTCGACTTGTAGGGCCTGTTTCGTGGCTTGAAAATAATTGGTTTGATCGATTCTTTGCATAAATAGATTGTACATAGTCTTAGCTTTTTAGAATGGGCAAAATCATCTGATTTGGATGTCGTTTGATATGTTTTTGGAATTTTCATTTAAAATAGGTCAGGTCAGAATTTCGGGTATCAAACTGAGTCAACTTTGAAACATCATAAATCAAGTTTTATAAAGAGTTGGGTTGTGAAATTTTTACAGAAGGTTAATATTGGAGTAATATGAGTTTTCCAAGTTGATTCATCCCGTTTGGATGAATACACAATTTTTGGGAATTTATCTACCAAACTGACCTGTTAGGAAGGTTTTCTGAACATAGATGTATTAGACGAATTTTAATTATTTTTGTGTTTGGATTTAAGACAAAACAAAAATAGGTATTGTTAAGTGAATCCCAAAGAAAATTCAGTAAAAATTTGGGAGGTAACTCACTGATTTGCTATTTTTAATAAATTCGTTTTGATGGCGCACAATCTGTCCTGAAAACACAGATTGTGTATTATGTGCTTATGTGATTAATTGAGGTCTTAGGTGGTATGGAATTGACATGTAACTGAAGTACACTTGTCTGAGACACATACGGAATGTAGAAACTAATTGTAACCAACGTATTCACCAACAGGTCCGTAGGATTTACTTATGCATGTAGAATCACTAGGTGTCACTTACACGCTTTTGAACATTTAAAACGCCTTGGACAAACGAGTTATATGGTGTAATGATATTACGCCTATACTCACTTAATGACACTGTTATTAGGGTGTCGGTAGCATATATTACTTGCTGTTCGGATTCCTTGCTTGCACGTTAAGGTGAGTTTACGGCCCCTCTTTTAACTGGTTTCACTTTTTGGGGGAGAAAACATGTGTTAAACTTATGTTTTGGTAACAACTGTCATACTATGGGTTTCTATGGTTTACTATACGATCTCTGGAAGTCCCGGGGGAAACCATGAATGTGCGGGTTAGCACAACGGGGAAATGTGAATAGATCTATTGGGAGTAACCAACCCCGCTCGTCGGCTTGGAGGGCCGGGCGAGTGCATATTGTCTCAAACAGGAACAGGTTTACTATTTGGGCACAACATCTGGTTTACGAGTTAGTAATGGTTTTCCAATCGTAGATGTAACAAAACATACGCCTAGCTAGCGTACTTTGGTTTACAAATTGATATAGTATGGACAGGTTGAACTTGGTACTTTAATTACAAACCTGTGAACTCACCAGCATTTTTGTGCTGACGTAACTCTTACATGTTTTCTCAGGTCGCTAAGGTAGCACTACGGAACTAGGGCGCACGCGTCTGCACGGCGTCTAGTTAGGGTTGCATGGTTTTCAAACATTGAATAATTTGGTTTACTTTTGGATTATGTTTTGAGAATAAGCTTCCGCTGTATTTGGGGATTTTAAACTATGTTTTCGAAATTGCATATGTTCATTTAGATGTGTTTACTGTGATCGTTGACTTAGATCCTGGTTTGTCATGCGCCTCGCGGTAAGACTCCAATCTAGAAGACCTAGATCGAGCCACCTTAGACAACGAAAGAAGTTCCTATGAAGCTATTGAAATAGAACATCACTGATAAGTTCATGTTCTGATATTACGATTTTCGAATGGGTGAGTTTTTGATCGAGCTAAAGAATGAAGGGACGTTGTGCAGGAAGATTAGAGTTCTGATCTGATGTAGTTACTCAATTTCTCAAAGACCGACATCAAGACTTTATTTGTTAACAAAATTCATTTTGATGTGGTTAACATTTATCAAGTTATAAAGTTCCAGCGGGTGGTACGTTTTTCTTTTATCAACGATGTTCACTCGGGCTGCGATTGCTCGAAGATGAAGCAAGTCAGAGACTCTAAAGATTGCTTATTGAAGTTTGGTTGTTGATGAAGGTTGCTGGTTGTTGACACTTTGTTTTGGAAAGCTTGGTACAATCAGGAGTCTATATATATATCTATTGTGGCGTACCTAGCTTGTTACTCTATCTAGATATGTTTGTCATGTACTTATGTAATTTTGATAGCTCTTTTGATGTATTCGTTATATTAAACTGTTGATCCTTGTGAAGGGTTAGACGTATAGAGTCCATACGCCTGAACCCCTCAGGCGTAAGAGCCCATACGCCTGGAAGGATCCAAACATATGGGAGGCATCCTATAAATAGGGGCCTTGAGCTCTCCATTTGTATAAACTATTGCACATTAAGCTAATACACGTCGAAGTGTTGTCGAATTTTTGTGTAATCGTATTTACTATTTTTTTTTCATTTCTAACGCATTTTTTCATTTCTAACGCATTCACTTGACTAACGACAATCCATATCGTCAATTTCCACCTTTGATTTGGACATACACGAGTGAATCAATTCTTGTGGTGAGAAATTGGTCCTACACTGATTTATTAAAAGAAAGTTTTTTTCTTTTTTTATAAACTAGTAATAATGGCAAAATTAGCATTTTGCCCTTGACACTATTCCTTAACATGTTTGAAATTAATATACAGAGTAATTACGTCAGATAGACATGTCTGAGGACAATTGGAACTTGGATTACTCAACCAATCCAGCCAAAAGCCAATTAAAAGGTAATCTGTTACGAAAAGTAAAATAATACCAGACACATATTAATTGATTCACTGAACTTTTTTTATGATAAAACCAACTTTCTAATATTTAAAATCCTGGATGAATCTTAAGTCTTAGCAACTTCTATCAAAAACTATATACAAATTACAACATTCAAATAATTAAGTCTTTTATTTGTCAAACATGAGTAATTGATGATTCATTTATGATTTATTTATATATTATGTTTCTTAATTAAGCGAAAGTGAATTCTAGAAAAAAACATTTCAAAATATAAACATTTTCTAATTTCATTGGACTGGGTTAGGTGTTATATATTATGGATTAGGTAAGGATAATTCAACAAGTGCATATTTCCTCCGGTTATGTAGCATTGTATTCGAGTGGGGTTGGATCTAATTAGCAAAGCCATCGAAATTAAGTTATTGCTCTCTTTAAGGTCAATGATGTGAGCCCAACCAAAGGCGGATTTTATATAATTCAAGTCATAAAAAAGTAACATTGTTTTATTGCACAATTTAAGTTTTAGATCTATTTACCTTATTCGGAATAACAATAATAGGTGGTTTAAGTTTCAAAATATGTTATCATTAAGTTACCTACAAGCCCAAGGCATTATAGCCTAGTGGCATCTTGGTGGTGACATAAGACTTAGGGGCCATAAGGTCCTGGGTTCGAATCTTACAAAGGGGGTTTTCTCATAATTATGAGTTTCCTCCTGAATTGGTGACTTGGTGGTGGAATATGATCCCGTGGAAACATTGGTGGCACGATGATACTCCAGTGTTCCGTGAGTGATTCCAATTTGTTGGCCGTTCAAAAAAAAAAAATTAAGTTACCTACAAAACTGATGTTTGTTTTATGAATTTATCATATACACATATATACAAAGATAGGATTATAAGAGAATCAAATGCTAATTGAGAACCTTAAAACTATTTTGTACCACTCATTTTTTCTAAGCAAATTCTTTTACTAATCCCCAATTTTCAGTTTTTTATACACATATAGACATTAAAGTTTTTATTATACATATTTGTACATTATCAAACATATATGTACGATAATTACTTTTTAAATTTAAAACCGTGAGCACACGTATGTGCATTATAAAAGCATGTTTAAAACTATAATATTTCCTTATGTACATATACGTGCAATCAGTTCTACACATTTGCACATATATGTACATTTTCCAAATGTATATGTACAATACTTATTTTGAGAGAATTAAGAAAATTGTCTTTTAGTTATTAGTCAAATTACACCCTCTGTTCTTTATGTAAAATTTTCACTACTTGTATCCTTTCTTTTATACATTTGTTACACCCTCGGTCCTTTAGACCAATCCTCGTTAAAAAAAAAACTCAGTTAAGTTACCCACGTGATCCTCACATGATGGGAAAATCTATCAATTTAGCCTCAATAAATAAAACGAAAACAAATCAATATACATATAAAAAAATATTTATCTCATTCAAACTCCCTCCCCTATTCTTTAATGTCGCCACCAAACCACCACCCTCCACCATGGTAGCTTCACCCTTAGTTTAGATCACCGCCACACCACATTTGCGTTTCTTGCTTTCATACAACCACCACCTCTAATCTTCGAGTCCGGATCTGATTTGAAGTTTCAAACCTCATATCTAGTGCTAAACCTTGTGCAACCTTACCTGTGTAAAGTTGAAGAAGACACCACGAAATTTAAATGAATGAGAGGAGTTTCTGGTGGCTCGATTAAGGTTGGAGATGAAGGGGGTTTTTAAGCTTCGACTAGGTGAGACCGTTCCATGGTTTGATTAGATGACATTAGGGTGTGATTAACTGCTTCAGATCTGCATTTGATGAACAAGTTGCTCGTAAACTGAGACTTCATTCTCGTCAGTCATGACAACATCCATTAAGCAAAATTTCTGTTTATTCATACTTTTACAATAGAACCTTCGATCTGGGTTTTTCTCTATTCTGGATATTTGAATCATTGTTAATATTCCATACCTGCAAGACACCATCGTGAATGTTATAAGTGGAACTCTAATTTGATTCAAGAATGAAGATATGAGCCCTAATTTTTGAAGTTTCAGAACGTTATAATCAGGTGGGAGAAAAAATGAGGGTGAATTAACATAGTTTCCCGTCACGTGAGGGTCATGTGGATAACTTAACTGAGTTTTATAATGGGGTTTCAACGTTTCGTTTATGTTTGGTTATGTGACTTGTGTGGAATACCTACGTAATGAATTCCCATGAGTAAGGAATGAAAAGAAGTAACATTTAGTAAAGGAATAGATTCTTATGCAAATCGTAACTGTATGAAATAATGGGCATGATTTTGTCCATTTCAGGTGGGGCCATGTCTTCTTAAAGTTCCAAGGGAAGGGTGATTGTCGATGTACTACCATTGAGTGGTATCACTCAAATTTTGGCTGGTGCTTAGCAACTTTGGTTGAAGCATAGTATCACTTGTTACATTTATTTCATAGTTAAGTGAGGCAATTGGATTGGGTCAGCCTCTTTTTTTACCCATTAGACATTCTGGGTAGATGGTTACGTTGTAACACGGAGAAAATATGTCATAATTACCTAATCAATGTGTGTTACATCCTGGGTATAGTGTAAATATATTGTTTAAAACACTTGATACAAGTGCATTGTTAATCAATACAAATTAACAAGTATGAACTTCAATCCATTACAATAGTGTAAATATTTTAGGATTTCTCCTTTAATCCACTACAACGGGTGTTGCAGCTTGTGGATGTTGTCCATAGGATACAAGGAGATTTGATTTATAAAATATTAAAAATTTTGATTTATATTCTCAATCAAGCAACTTCTTACCTACCAAAAATTTCAATGATTGGGATCACAAACATTGCCATGTTGTATAGATATGTTCTAATTTTTCATCTTTATTTTTAAAAAAGAAATGCATACAAACATATTTTTTACTATATAGGAGTTTTAACAAAAAAAAAGGGCAGAGCCGGTGCCCAAGCTGAGCAAGCATGGTCTTGGGTTGTCATTCCAATATAGGCATGATATGTGTATATTAAAATTTTAGATTAACTTCCAACAACTAAACCATTGTTTTTAGTTTCTCAATGCTATCAGCGGTTGGTGATAAATACAACAAAATATCAAGTACACTATTTCCCATTTTACTATACTTATGCATCCAATCCATTTGTTGGCTGTATGTTTCTTACTAATATTATTAACAAGAACTAATTTGAATTTTAATTTTTAATTAGGAAAAAAAAACACTAACAAAGAGAGGAAGACAACCTTATTGATGATCAAGGAACCATTTAACTTATATATTTTAATTGTGAATTTAGCTTTAAAAAAACCCGTTTTGGCATTACCCAGTTCTTTCTAACGTGGTCCATTTAGGCACCCACTGACAAAAAAAACATCTAAATCTGTCATGGACATTGCTCCAAGGTTCGCCTCGAATATTAACCAAGTATGCTGGTAAGAAATAAACATCACTAATATCTCATTATTGCAAGTGTAATAGCAATTTAGCAGCATAACATATGGAGTCGAATGACTCAACTGAAAAGAATCATGTACAGAGTAATATTAACACATCTTAATAACTTGCCTAAAATCATTTTAAAAAAAAAATCACAAAAGAAACATGTTGACGGTTGTGTCTTAATCTTTTCCCTATATGTAGTCAATAAATTTGGTATGTTTAGTGTATCAGCATCCACTTTTGTCACACTTTAATTCATTTTAATAATCAAACTATAATGATTCATAAATATAATAAAGAAAGAAACAAAGAGAAACATAAATAATTTTTTTTAACCCAAACTTACCTTTCTCCAGATTTTTTTTTTCCTCAAAAAGAAGCGCTCCACTTGTATCTTGTAGTTTGGAAGTGAATTAATAAGATCTTCAGAAAGACCCGGACTCTCAGTCCCAATAGCCCTCGCCTAAATCAAGTAATTCCTGCACGAATTAAACAAGATTATTTTAAATCCGTTCTTGCTGTAATTTATTAAGAAAACCTTAACAATCGGCATTAACCAATATACACTAAATAGCAAACCTCGTATGTCATATTGTTCTGGATCGATATCATCCTGCCAAACAACCTGCAAAGCACACACATTAAACTTTTTTGTTGCAATGAGTGTATCACAGACAAAATACGGTCAAACTCCAACTAATAAAGCTAATTCTCAATTGGATTTTTTTTATAAGCCTGATTATGGACTCAAGGCATTCATAAAGGCCCATGAAAAAAATCAAACTAAAAAGCATCATACCGAGAACTTGAAGCACTGTTTGGACTACACTACCTGTGACATTAAAAAAAATGGCATAAGTAAATCTGATCATCAACTAAAGTTGATATGAAGAATCAAATTAGCTACGTAAGATATATTAAAGATTAAATTAACCACTACATGCAAATTCTAGCTTAACTTCCTAAAGGTAGCTACTTTTGGTTATATGTATAAACATACACATACACAACACGATAAATATAGAGGTTTGTTGAAACATAACCAACATTAATTAGAGAAACTACGAGAAGCACATAAATGCTTTTTAATCGTGGTGTTAAAACTTGTGGAACAAATAATAACGAAAATGTGTGGAATCAAGTATAGAAAAACTTATCCTTAAGTTCCCAACATATGGTCAAGTTTTTCTTCTTCTTCAAGAATTCTTTTATGAATCATCTTCTTTATTTTTCTTTTATTTTTTTTTCTAGTCTTTCAAATGAAGCACAAAGTCTTCTATGTATACAAGACCTAAGGATGAGTGAAGAGACTAACCTAATTAGAGCCATAAACTCTAATAAAGTGAAATAAAGAACTCTACTCAAGAGTCTCTTTAATAACTTCACTAAAATCAATTAAATTCCATTCATCCATATTATTAAATTTTTGTAATTTCCAACATCTTCTTGAATGAAACATTATTGGTAACATTGATGATGAAGAAGGAAAACCATAAGGCAAATGATGTTTTGTGAGGGTAGGGATGGAAGAAGGAGGGTAGTATTGTAAAAAGTGTTTTGATATTGTAAAGCATGAGGTGGGTAAAATGTCTACATTGCGCCTTTAAGTGTCTTAATTGTCACAACTATCCCATAATACCCTTGAATTTCATGCTTTAATATGTTGTGCATGTTGCATCTTAAGTTGTAACGGAAATGCAAATTACTAAATGGTACATCACTCCTCCTTTATAAAGTAGTATAGATATAGATATAGATAAAGTATATATATTTATTCACATAAACGAATTAATTCGTTAACACATAATATCTCGTCAACAAGAGATACGTTATATTCATTAATCAGTTAAATCATTTAAATACGCTGATTTATTATCGAAAATAACAATA